>JAVSCE010003550.1:0-47926 GCA_032199065.1 Smutsia gigantea
GATACAGTCAGACTTCTGAAAATAATGAGGAAAAGCAGGAGCTGAAGCTGGCAGTAACCTTTGGTTCTTGTCAGTAGACTCCTGGGTAAGAAGAAAAAAGACACAAAAAGTAAAAGTGGAAATCAGACTTTTATGATCTGTTTTCTCAAGGAAAAACCTGGTCTTCTTTACCATGACATACTTTTTTTAACTAGGTCCGACCTGTAAGTAATTCATGTGTTCATGTTAGCCTATGTTAAAACTAATTTTAAGTCCAGAAATCAAACTGAATCAGCTGTTTATTCAACAAATGATTTATAAAGTACCTTCTGAATTATATTAGGCACAGGATTAGAAACGATATGTCATGTTTCCTCCAACCTACTTATGTCTTTCAGAGGATATGAATTATTTCCTACCACAATTCCAGTCATTTTTTGGTATGAGAGCAAAATACAACATGAAAATAACTTAGTATTATGGAAAAACCTTTTTGTCTAAGTGAATGAATAGAATAGTGTCATTGAGAAAATTGGTACTGCTTTCAACCACTAAAATGTTCATATCTGGATATATATGAGAAACAGCAATATGAGGAAGATTTTCTAATTTTTCATTCTGAAGACAGATCACAAAACAAGGTAGGAAGGTGGCCATGGGTGCTCATTGTATGCTTAGGGTATTTTACAGGACTATACTCATTATAGGATTGGGTTGGCCCCATTATGGAATTGTATATATATCATAGATATTTCAGGCTTATTTTCATGAGTTGACTTAATGGAGTTTATTCTACATGGAAAATATTTAATACAAACATAAAAATAAAGAACTGTTCAAGTATTCAGGAGTGACTGGTTTACTTTTGATATTCATGTATTTCTATCAAAAGATATCAGTCTGATTATTAGATGGGGACACTAGAGTTGCAAAATTTCTTAATTGCACCTTAGGTACATTGTTGATATTATACAAGTTGGCTGTTTTAAAATTACCTGAAAATTACTGAAAATTATTGATCATGATTATTATGTTATTCTTCAAGAAAAAGTTCCATATCAATGTCTTCTTTAATGAAGTAACAAAATATACAGAGCATTTTAGATAAGTCATATCAAAGTAAGATTGATACTTTAAGTAATCTGAGTAAACATAGATTTCTTTTAAAAGATTGAAAATTAAATTAATTGCTATTCTATTCCTGCTGTGTACCAGATACTGCATTAGACTCTCATGTAAATCTTTTTCCAACTTCTCTTATTGTTGGAATACCAGAATATATTTGGATATGGTTTTACAATTTTTTTTCCTTTATTTGAAAATTTGCATTTCATTTTTATTGTGAGTGATTATACAATGTCTGGTGTTAGGTTTTTTGTTTATTATTTTATTGAGCTATAATTGACATATAACATTTTATTAACTTCAGGTATAAAACAATGATTTGATATTTGTATATAGTGTGAAATGATCACCATAATCAGTCTAGCTAACATCTGTCACTGTACATAGTTAATAACAATTGTTTTCCTTGTGATGAGGACTTTTAAGATCTACTCTATAGTTCAAAAATGCACTGCAGACTCAGCTCAAGATGGCGGCATGAGTAGGGCGGCGGAAATCTCCTCTGAAAACCATATATATTCTTGAAAATACAACAAATACAACTACTCCTAAAAGACCAGAAGATACAATACAACAGCCAGGCTACATCTACATCTGCAAGAACTCAGCACCTCACGAAAAGGGTAAGATACGAAGCCGTGACCCGGTGGGACCCGAGCACTCCCCCTACCCCAGCTCACCGGCGGGAGGAAAAGAATCAGAGTGGGGAGGGAGTGGAAGCACAGGACTGCTAAATAACCAGACCTAGTAATCTGCACTGGGAGCACAGACACACATCGCATGGTGCACTGGATATTAGAGAAATGGAAGGGCAGGATCCAAGACGGAGACTGGGAGCAGGTCCCCACAGCCAGCTCCCCTGGGACAAAAGAAAAGCAGGCGCTTTTTAAAAGTCTTAAAGGGACAAGGGCCCAACAGCTGAACAAAATCGTCCCAGCACACAGCCCAGCAGGCTGGGAATCTTGAGGAATTTTGGGCCTCCTAACCCCTTGCCTGGTAAAGCAGCCCTGAAGCACCTCATGGCAATAAGCAGCCTGCCATTTGTTCCCCATGGCCGGTGCTGGCTGACCCGCCACAGCTGTGGAGCAGCCGGAGAGTGGCCCCACCCATGGCAACCACACAGAGTCTCCTCCCAGCGCACAGCTAACCTGGACAGACAACGGAAGCTGATCCAGTGTGAAGGGGCAGTGCTGCCAGTAGAACGCACCCGCAGTGCTCTAGGCTAGCCTGAGGGGGGCCCCACCCACGGCAGCTCAGGGGATTATCTCAGAGACTGCCTCCCAGTGTGGTAACCAGCACAGGCTGCAGAAGCCAGAGCAAGGTCTGCAAGGCGCGAAAGGGCCCGTCCTTGCTGTAGAACACACCCGGCGGGGCTGCCACGCCCCTGCAGTGCTCTAGGCTAGCCTGAGGGTTGCCCTGCCCACGGCAGCTCATGGGATTATACTAGAGACTGCCTCCCAGCATGCGGGTAACCGGCCCAGGATGCAGAGAAGGGCAAGGTGAACAACAAGCAGGAAGGGACTTTGTTTTCCCAGTTGACACACGTGCCACCTGCCTGAGATCACTTCTATCGCCCTGAAAAGAAAGAAGAATCTGGTTCAGTCAAAAATCACTAAGACAACTCCAGAGAGAGGGCCTGGTGGGAAAGATTTAAACAATCTTCCTGAAAAAGAATTCACAATAAAAGTCATAACCATGCTGATGACCTACAGAGAAATATGCAAGAGCTAAGGGATGAAGTCAGGAGGGAGATTACAGAAATGAGACAATCGATTGACGGGCTTAAGAGCAGACTGGACGAGGTGCAAGAGACTGTTAATGGAATAGAAATCAGAGAACAGGAATACAGAGAAGCTGAGGCAGAGAGAGATAAAAGGATCTCTAGGAATGAAAGAATATTAAGAGAACTGTGTGACCAATCCAAACAGAACAATATTCGCATTATAGGAGTACCAGAAGAAGAAGAGAGAGAAAAAGGGGTAGTAAGTGTTTTTGAAGAAATAATTGCCGAAAACTTCCCCAAGCTGGGGAAGGAAATAGTTTTTCAGACCATGGAAGCCCACAGATCTCCCAACACAAGGGACCCAAGGAAGACAACACTTAAGACATATAATAATGAAAATGGGAAAGATCAAAGACAAGGACAGAGTATTAAAGGCAGCTAGAGAGAGAAAAAAGATCACCTACAAAGGAAAACCCATCAGGCTATCATCCAACTTCTCAACAGAAACCTTACAGGCCAGAAGAGAATGGCATGATATATCTAAAGTAATGAAACAGAAGGGCCTTGAACCAAGAATACTGTATTCAGCACGATTATCATTTAAATTTGAAGGAGGGATTAAACAGTTTCCAGACAAGCAAAAGGTGAGGGAATTTGCCTCCCACAAACCACCTCTACAGGATATTTTAAAGAGAGTGCTCTAGATGGAAGCACTCCTAAGGCTAAATAGATGTCACAAGAGAAAATAAATTCACAGCAAAGAAAGCAGACCAACCAAATACCAGCCAAAGGGAAAAAATAAAATCAAATATCCACAAAAACAGTCAAAGGAAACACAAAGGAGTACAGAATAAAACACCTAACATATAAAGAATGGAGGAGGAAGAATAAGAAGGGAGAGAAATAAAAAATCACCAGACTGTGTTTATAATAGTTTAATAAGAGAGTTAAGTTAGACTATTAGATAGTAAAGAAGGTACCCTTGAACCTTTGGTAACCACGAATCTAAAGCCTATAATGGCAATAAGTACATATCTATCGATAATCACCCTAAATGTAAATGGACTGAATGCACCACTCAAAAGACACAGAATAATAGAATGGATAAAAAAGCGAGACCCATCTGTATACTGCTTACAAGAGACTCACCTCAAATCCAAAGATATACATAGACTAAAAGTGAAGGGATGGAAAAAGATATTTCATGCAAACAACAGGGAGAGAAAAGCAGGTGTTGCAGTACTTGTATCAGACAAAATAGACTTCAAAACAAAAAAAGAAGCAAGAGATAAAGAAGGACATTACATAATGATAAAGGGGTCAGTCCAACAAGAGGATATAACCATTATAAATATATATGCACCCAACACAGGAGCACCAACATATGTGAAACAAATACTAACAGAATTAAAGGAGGAAATAGAAAGCAATGCATTCATTTTAGGAGACTTCAACACACCACTCACTCCAAAGGACAGATCAACCAGACAGAAAATAAGCAAGGACACAGAGGCACTGAACAACACACTAGAACAGATGGACCTAACAGACATCTACAGAATTCTGCACCCAAAAGCAGCAGCACACACATTCTTCTCAACTGCACATGGAACTTTTTCCAGAAAAGACCATATACTAGGCCACAAAAAGAACTGCCGTAAATTAAGAAATATTGAAATTCTACCAACCAACTTCTCAGATCACAAAGGTATAAAACTAGAAATAAATTGTACAAAGAAAACAAAAAGGCTCACAAACACATGGAGGCTTAACAACATGATCCTAAATAATCAATGGATCAACGACCAAATTAAAACAGAGATCAAGCAATGTATGGAGACAAATGACAACAACAACACAAAGCCCCAACTTCTGCGGGACGCAGCAAAGACAGTTCTAAGAGGAAAGTATATTACAATCCAGGTGTATTTAAAAAGGAAGAGCAATCCCAAACGAATAGTCTAAAGTCACAAATATAGAAATTGGTAAAAGAAGAACAAATGAAGCCCAAAGTCACCAGAAGGAGGGACATAATAAAGATTAGAGAAGAAATAAATAAAATTGAGAAGAATAAAACAATAGAAAAAATCAATGAAACCAAGAGCTGGTTCTTTGAAAAAATAAACAAAATAGATAACCTCTTAGCAAGACTTATTAAGAGAAAAAGAGAATCTAAACACATAAACAGAATCAGAAATGAGAAAGGAAAAATCACGATGGACCCCACAGAAATAGAAAGAATTATTAGATAGTACTATGAAAAATTATATGCTAACAAGCTGGAAAACCTAGAAGAAAAGGACAGCTTCTTAGAAAAATACAACCTTCCACGACTGACCAAGGAAGAAACAGAAAATCTAAACAGACCTATTACCAGCAATGAAATTGAATCGGTAATCAAAAAACTACCCAAGAACAAAACCCCAGGCCAGATGGATTCACCGCTTAATTTTATCAGACATATAGAGAAGAAATAATACCCATTCTCATTAAAGTTTTACAAAAAATGGAAGAGGAGGGAATACTTCCAAACTCATTCTATGAAGCCAGCATCACTTTAATACCAAAACTAGGCAAAGAACCCACCAAAAAAGGAAATTACAGACCAATGTCCCTGATGAAGATATTTGCAGAAATACTCAACATAATCTTAGCAAACCGAATTCAAAAATACATCAAGAGGATCATACATCATGACCAAGTGGGATTCATCTCAGGGATGCAAGGATGGTACAACATTCGAAAATCCATCAACATCATCCACCACATAAACAAAAAGAACAAAAACCACATGATCATCTCCATTGATGCTGAAAAAGCATTTGACAAAATTCAACATCCATTCATGATAAAAACTCTTAACAAAATGGGTATAGAGGGCAAGTACCTCAACATAATAAAGGCCATATGTGAGAAACCGACAGCCAACATCATATTTAACAGCAAGAAGCTGAAAGCTTTTCACATAAGATCAGGAGCAAGACAGGCATGCCCACTCTCCACACTGTTATTCAACATACTACTGGAGATCCTTGCCACGGCAATCAGACAAAACAAAGACATACAAGGCATCCAGATTGGTAAAGAAGAAGTCAAATTGTCACTATTTGGAGATGACATGATATTCTACATAAAAAATCCTAAAGACTCCACTCCAAAACTACTAGAACTAATATCTGAATTCAGCAAAGTTCCAGGATACAAAATTAATACACAGAAATCTGTTGCATTCCTATACATTAACGATGAGTTAAGAGAAAGAGAAATCAGGTAAACAATTCCATTCACAATTGCATCCAAAAGAATAAAATACCTAGGAATAAACCTAACCAAGGAAGTGAAAGACCTATACCCTGAAAACTACAAGACACTCTTAAGAGAAATTAAAGACGACACTAACAACTGGAAATTCATCCCATGCTCTTGGCTAGAAAGAATAAATGTTGTCAAAATGGCTATATTACCTAAAGCAATATACAGATTCAATGGAATCCCTATCAAAATACCAACAACATTCTTCAATGGACTAGAGCAAATAGTCCTAAAATTCATATGGAACCACAAAATAACCCGAATAGGCAAAGCAATCCTGAGAAGGAGGAATAAAACAGGAAATTATGCTCCCTGACTTCAAGCTCTACTACAAAGCCACAGTAATCAAGACAATTTGGTGCTGGCACAAGAACAGACCCACAGACCAGTGGAACAGAATAGAGAGTCCAGAGATTAACCCAAACACATACGGTCAATTAATATATGATAAAGGAGCCATTGATATACAATGGGGAAATAACAGCCTCTTCAACAGCTGCTTTTGGCAAAACTGGACAGCTACATGTAAGAGAATGAAACTGGATCATTGTCTAACCCCATACACAAAAGTAAATTCAAAATGGATCAAGAACCTGAATGTAAGTCATGAAACCAAAGAGCTCTTAGAAAAATACATAGGCAAAAATCTCTTGGACATAAACATGAGCAACTTCTTCATGAACATATCTCCCCGGGGAAGGGAAACAAAAGGAAAAATGAACAAGTGGGACTATATCAAGCAGAAAATCTTCTGTACAGCAAAGGACACCATCAGTAGAACAAAAAGACATCCTAGAGTATGGGAGAATATATTCATAAATGACATATCCGATAAGGGGTTGACATGCAAATTATATAAAGAGCTCATGCACCTCAACAAACAAAAAGCAAATAATCCAAACAAAAATTGACAGAGGATATGAATATACACTTCTCTAAAAAAGAAATTCAGATGGCCAACAGGCACATGAAAAGATGCTCCACATAGCTAATTTCTCATCAGAAAAATGCGAATTACAACCACAATGCGATACTACTCACACCAGTTAGGATGGCCACCATCAAAAACAAACAACAACAAATGTTGGCGAGGATGTGGAGAAAAGGGAACCGTCCTACACTGCTGGTTGGAATGCAAATTAGTTCAACCATTGTGGAAAGCAGTATGGAGGTTCCTCAAAAAACTCAAAATAGAAATACCATTTGACCCAGGAATTCCACTCCTAGGAATTTACCCTAAGAATGCAGCAGCCCAGTTTGAAAAAGACATATGCACCCCTATGTTTATTGCAGCACTATTTACAATAGCCAGGACATGGGAGCAACCTAAGTGTCCATCAGTAGATGAATGGGTAAAGAAGATGTGGTATATATACACAATGGAATATTATTCAGCCATAAGGGGAAAACAAATCCTGCCATCTGCAACAACATGGATGGTGCTAGAGGGTAGTATGCTCAGTGAAATAAGCCAAGCAGAAAAAGACAAGTATCAAATGATTTCACTCATATGTGGAGTATAAGAACAAAGAGAAAAACTGCAGAAACAAATAGCAGCTGACTCACAAAACCCAAGAATGGACTAACAGTTACCAAAGGGAAAGGTACTGGGGAAGATGGGTGGGAAGGGAGGGACAAGGGGGAAAAAGGGACATTAAGATTAGCAGATATAATATAGGGTGGGGGCACAGGGAGGGCTGTACAATACAGAGAAGACAAGGAGTGATTTTATAGTGTCTCACTATGGTGATGGACAGTGACTGTAATGAGTATAATGGGGTACATCATGGTTACTTGATGATGTGGGGTGTTTAGTAACCATAATATTGCACATGTATTTGTAGATCAATGATACCAAAAAAAATGCAATGCAGTATTACTAACTATAGTCCCCAAATGTACATTACATTCCCATGATTTATTTTTAAAACAGGAAGTTTGTACCTTTTGATCCCTTCACCCATGTCACAGCTCCTTCCCCCAAGGGTTTACAATTTTTTTAAAACAAGTAATTATTCCTTTTATATGGTGTGGTAGGAATACTTGTAAGGCTAGTTGTAAGTAACATAACTTTGTGAAAACACTTTGTTCCGGTCTTTGGCTCTTAACTTTTACAGTGAGAAGGTTGGATTATTGTATCTCTGTGCACATTTACACATTTTTAACCTCAGTGTGCCTGTTGCTTTACTTTTGTCTCTTCATTCCACAAATACTGTGTTCAACTCTGTTCTACACTATCATTTGTTTAGTAGATATATTTTTTTGAGTTTCTGTCATGTATACCACAGTTGTGAAGAATATGGATTCTAGATTCTGACTGCTTGGGTTCATATGCTTGGGTCCCACAGTTCTCCAGTTGAGCAGGCTAACAGTTACTTAATCTTTTAGTGCCTCAGTGAGGCGCAGATAAAATGGGCAAAACTACCCCTACACTGTAGGGTTGTTGAAAGGATTAAATGAGTCATAAATCTGCTTAATATGTAGTAGGTGCCCCAGAATGTTAGCTGTTGCCGCTATCATTACTACTATTACTATGTTTCACACACTGAGAATACAGGATAAATAAGGCACTGTCTTTATCCTTGGGCTGGGGGGACTCATAATCTAATGATTAAAGCAGCTACCTTAGCAAGCCATTTTGGTTTAATATGAGGGATGGTCTGAGCAGAATACTGAGGTGGAAAGAAAAGGAAAAGCATTCTAGCCTGGGGAACAGTTTGAATAAAAAGGCAAGATGTAAGATTCAAGATGGTGGCATGAGAGGTGAGATGGAGAACTCCTCCCCAAACCACAAATAGTACAAAAATATAGTTAGTTAATACAACTAACCCTAAAACAGCAACAAGAAAGAAGGCTGAAACAGACTGCATACAGACCTCACGAACAGAGCAGACCCCACGAAACAGGGTAACATGCAAAAGCCTTAATCTGGCGTGACCCGAGCCCTTCACCCACCACAGCTCACCGGCAGGAGGAAAAGAAATGGAGCAGGGAGGGGGTGGAAGCTTGGGACTGCTGAACACCTAACCCTGGAGATCTGCTTTGTGAGCAGAAACATATATTGTGTGGTGCTCCAGACATTGGGGAGTTTGGACAGCCAGAGTGCTTGAGAGACTGGCATTCCAGCCGGTTGTGGAGGAGGGGATCCAATCTGGCCGCTCTGTGTCAGAGGAAATGCAGGCAGTCTGAGAGGCTTCCTTGCAGCCAGAGGGCTGCCGAAGGGTTGGGGTTTGCACAGAGCTTGCTGCACGGGAGAAAGGAGAGCTGGACAAGGTTTTCTGGGTGTGCTTTGCCCAGCTCGTTGGGAACTTTTAGGAGCTTCAGATGCTCAATCCCCCTGGCTGCCTACTCAGCTCCAAGGCTCTCCCCCCCTCCATGACACACAGCCCGCCGCACCTTCCTCATAGCCTGCTGGCACCAGTTCGCAAACTGGCAGTCACTGTGCTGGCGTCAGGCCAACCAGAGGGAGGCCCCGCCTGCAAGTGCTAAAGACACAAAGCACAGAGGCTTACTACATCTGTGTGCTTGGCCCGCTGGCTCTGACACTGGAGACAGGCACTGCAGATGGGAATCAGGAAACAGGTCTTTTCTCTCCCCAGGCACCAGCTCTGCTCCCCTATGACCCCCAACCTCACTCTATGGGCTGAGCAGCTCCAGAGACTGGAGTTTCTGCGCACTGGTGGGCACCACATAGAAATATGAAATGTCAAAAGAACAGGGCTCCGACCAAAATCTCACAAACCCCAGAAAAAGGGCCAAATGAATCTGAACTCACCAATCTTCCTGAAAGAGGGTCCAAAATAAAACTTATAAGCGTGCTTATGGAGGCACAGAAAAATATTCAGGAACTCAGGAACGAATTTAAGTCAGATATTCAATCATTAAGAAATTCCATATCTGAAATGAAACATACAATGGAGGGATTTAAAAGCAGATTAGATCTAGTAGAGGAGATGGTAAATGGAATAGAAATTAGAGAAGAGGAATACAAAGAAGCTGAGGCACAGATAGAAAAAGAATCTCTCCGAATGAAAGAATATTGAGAAAACTGTGTGATCAATCCAAATGGAACAATATTCACGTAATAGGGGTACCAGAAGAAGAAGAGAGAGAAAAAGGGATGGCAAGTGTCATTGAGGAGGTAATTGCTGAAAACTTCCCCAATCTGGGGAAGGAGATAGTCTCTCAAGCCATGGAGGTGCACAGATCTCCCAACACAAGGGACCCAAGAAAGACAACATCAAGACATATAATAATTAAAATGGCAAAGATAAAGGATAAAGACAGACTTTTAAAAGCAGCTAGGGAGAGAAATAAGATCACATACAAACCCATCAGGCTATCATCAGACTTCTCAACAGAAACCTTAAAGGTCAGAAGGGAGTGCCATGATATATTTAATGCAATGAAGTAGAAGGGCCTTGAACCAAGAATACTCTACCCAGCAAGGATATCATTTAAATTTGAAGGAGGGAATAAACAATTTTCAGATAAGCAAAAGCAGAGAGAATTTACCTCCCACAAACCACCTCTACAGTGCATTTTAGAGGGACTCCTATAGATGGAAGTATTCCTAAGGGTAAATAGATGTCACCCAAGGGCTAGTGAAAGAGTACAGAATATGATTCATAACATACAAAGAATGGAGGAGGAAGAAAAAGGAGGAAAAAAAAAGAACCTCTGGGTTGTACTGTAATAGCATACGAAGTGAGTTAAATTAGACTGTTAGATAATAAGGGAATTACCCTTGAACCTTTGGTAACCACGAATCTAAAGCCTGCAATGGCAATAAGTACATACCTATTGATAATCACCCTAAATGTAAATGGTCTGAATATACCAATCAAAAGACATAGAGTTACTGAATGGATAAGAAACAAGACCCATCTATATGCTGCCTACAAGAGACTCACTTCAAACCTAAAGACATACACAGACTGAAAGTAAAGGATTGGAAAAAGATATTTTACGCAACTAATAGGGAGAAAAAAGCAGGAGTTACAGTACTTGTATCAGACAAAATAGACTTCAAAACAAAGAAAGTCACAAGAGACAAAGAAGGACATTACATAATGATAAAAGGGTCAGCCCAACAAGAGGATATAACTATTATCAATATCTATGCACCCAACACAGGATCACCTACCTATGAAACAAGTACTAACAGAATTAAAGGGGGAAATAGACTGCAGTGCATTCATTTTACGAGACTTCAACACACCACACACTCCGAAGAACAGATCAACCAGGCAGAAAATAAGTAGAGAGACAGAGGCACTGAATAACATATTAGAACAGATGGACCTAATGGACATCTACAGAGCACTCCATCCAAAAGCAACAGAATACACATTCTTCTCAAGTGCTTATGGAACATTTTCAAGAATAGACCATATACTAGGCCACAAAAAGAGCCACAATAAATTCAAAAAGATTGAATTGTACCAACCAGCTTCTCAGATCACAAAGGTATGAAACTAGAAATAAATGACAGGAAGAAAACGAAAAAGCCCACAAACTTATGGAGGCTTAATAACATGCTCCTAAATAATCAATGGATCAATGACCAAATAAAAACAGAGATCAAGCAATATATGAAGACAAATGACAACAATAATTCAACACCACAAAATCTGTGGGACGCAGCGAAGGCCCTGCTAAGAGGGAAATATATTGCAGTACAGGTCTACCCCCAGGAAAGAAGAACAATCCCAAATGAACAGTCTGAACTCACAATTAATGAAACTAGGAAAGGAAGAATAAATGAGGGCCAAAGTCAGTAGAAGGAGGGACGTAATCAAGATTAAAGCAGAAATTAATAAAATTGAGAAGAATAAAACAAAAGAAAGAATCAAAGCAAGAGGTGGTTCTTCGAGAAAATAAATAAAATAGATAAACCCCTAGCCAGACTTATCAAGAAAAAAAGAGAGTCTACACACACAAACAGAATCAGAAATGAGAAAGGAAAAATCACTACGGACACTACAGAAATACAAAGAATTATTAGAGAATACTATGAAAAATTATATGCTAACAAACTGGATAACCTAGAAGAAATGGACAACTTTCTAGAAAAATACAACCTTCCAAGGCTGACCCAGGAAGAAAGAAAATCTGAATAGACCAATTACCAGCAAAGAAATTGAATTGGTAATCAAAAAACTCCCTAAGGACAAAACCCCTAGACCAGATGATTTAACTGCTGAATTTTATCAAACATTTAGTGAAGGCTTAATACCCGTCGTCATTAAAGTTTTCCAAAAAGTAGAAGAGGAGCGAATACTCCCAAACTCATTCTATGAGGCCAACATCACTCTAATACCAAAACTAGGCAAAGACACCACAAAAAAGAAAATTACCAATATCTCTGATGAACATAGATGCAAAAATACTCAACAAAATATTAGCAAACCAAATCAAAAAATACATCAAAAAGATCATGCATCATGGTCAAGTAGGATTTATTCCAGGAGTGGAAGGATGGTACAACATTAGAAAATCCATCAACATCATCTGCCACATCAACAAAAAGAAGGAAAAAAACCACATCATCATCTCTATAGATGCTGAAAAAGCATTCAACAAAATTCAACATCCATTCTTGATAAAAGCTCTGAACCAAATGGGTATAGAGGGCAAGTACCTCATCATAATAAAGGCCAACTAGTAGAAAGAGAAATCAGGAAAACAATTCCATTCACAATTGCATCAAAAAGGATAAAATACCTAGAAATAAACCTAACCAAGGAAGTGAAAGACCTGTACTCTGAAAACTACAAGACACTCTTAAGAGAAAGAGGACAATAATAAACGGAAATTTATCCCAGGCCCTTGGCTAGAAAGAATATTGTCAGAATGGCTGTCCTTCCTAAAGCAATCTACAGATTCAATGCAGTCCCTATCAAAATACCAACAACATTCTTCAATGAACTAGAGCAAATAGTTCTAAAATTCATATGGAACCACAAAGGACTCCAAATAGCCAAAGCAATCCTGAGAAGGAAGAATAAAGCAGAGGGAGTCATGCTCCCTGACTTCAAGCTCTACTACAAAGCCACAGTAATCAAGACAATTTGGTACTGACACAAGAACAGACCCATAGACCAGTGGAACTGAATAGAGAGCCCAGATATAAACCCAAACATATATGTTCAATTAATATACGATAAAGGAGCCATGGATATATAATGGGGAAATGACAGCCTCTTCAAAAGATGGTGTTGGCAAAACTGGACAGCTACATGTAATAGAATGAAACTGGATTACTGTCTAACCCCATACACAAAAGTAAATTCAAAATGGATCAAAGACCTGAATGTAAGTCATGAAACCTTAAAACTCTTAGAAAAAAATATAGGCAGAAATCTCGTGGGCATAAACATGAGCAACTTCTTCATGAACATATCTCCCCGGGCAAGGGAAACAAAAGTAAAAATGAAAAAGTGGCACTATTGAAACTAAAAAGCTTCTGTACAGCAAAGGAGACCATTAGTAGAACAAAAAGACATCCTACGGTGTGGGAGAATATATTCATAAATGACATATCCAATAAGGTGTTGACATCCAAATTATATAAAGAGCTGACACACCTCGACAAACAAAAAGCAAATAAGCCAATTAAAAAATGGGCAGACGTGTTGATCAGACACTTCTGCACAGAAGAAATTCACATTGTCAACAGGCACATGAAAAGATGTTCCACATTGCTAATCATCAGAGAAATGCAAATTAAGACCACAATGAGATATCACCTCACAGCAGTTGGGATAGCCACCATCCAAAAGACAAACAACAACAAATGTTGGTGAGGATGTGGAGAAAGGGGAACCCTCCTACACTGCTGGTGGGAATGTAAACTAGTACAATCTTTGTGGAAAGCAGTATGGAGGTTCCTCAAAAAACTCAAAATAGAAATACCATTTGACCCAGTAATTCCACTCCTAGGAATTTACCCTAAGAATGCAGCAGCCCAGTTTGAAAAAGACAGATGCACCCCTATGTTTATCACAGCACTATTTACAATAGCCAAGAAATGGAAGCAACCTAAGTGTCCATCAGTAGATGAATGGAGAAAGAAGATTTTGTACATATACACAATGGAATATTAATCAGCCATAGGAAGAAAACAAATCCTACCATTTGCAACAACATGGATGGAGCTAGAGGGTATTGTGCTCAGTGAAATAAGCCAGGCGGAGAAAGACAGGTATCAGATGATTTCACTCATCTGTGTAGTATAAGAACAGAGCAAAGACTGAAGGAACAAAACAGCAGCAGACTCACAGAACCCAAGAATGGACTAACAGTTACCAAAGGGAAAGGAGCTTGCAAGGAACGGTGGGAAGGGAGGGATAAGGGTGAAAAGGGGGCATTACAATTAGTGCACATAATGTAGCCGGGGGGCACACGGGAAAGGCAGTATTTACAGAGAAGACAAGTAATGATTGTATAGCATCTTACAATGCTGATGGACAGTGACTGTATTGGGGTATGTGGGAGGGACTTGAAATTAGGGAGTCTAGTAACCATAATGTTGTTCAAGTAATTGTACATTAACGATACCAAAAAAAAAAAGTTAAGGTGTAAAAGGAATGGCAGGTAATTAAGTGAGGCTGGAGTTTAAGGAGCTTGGAGAAGGATGGTGGAAAGAAACGAGCTGGAGAGGTGTAGTTTGGGATTAGATTATAAAGGGCTGTGTATATCATGCTTTGGAATTTGAACATTATCCAGTAGGTAGAGGTGGGGATAGTCTTTTTTTCTTTTCTTTTTTTAAATATACTTTATTTTATTATCATTAATCTACAGTTACATGTGCCCTATTACGGTTATTAAACTACCCCTTCATCAGGTCCCCCCCATTTTTTTCTTTTTTTAAATAGACTTTAGTTTTTAGGGGATTTTTAGGTTCACAGCAAAATTGAGTAGAAGGTACAGAG
This sequence comes from Smutsia gigantea, assembly GCA_032199065.1. Taxonomy (NCBI): domain Eukaryota; kingdom Metazoa; phylum Chordata; class Mammalia; order Pholidota; family Manidae; genus Smutsia; species Smutsia gigantea. The sequence continues at coordinate 15,076 of JAVSCE010003550.1, forward strand.
ATTTTCCAAATACCCCTGTCCGCACACATGCATAGCGCTCCCCCATTATCAACCTAACCCTGCCATTGTGGTATATTTGTTACAGTTGATGAACCTTCATTGACAAATCACTATCACCCAGGTCCATAGTTTACCTTAGGATTTACTCTTGGTGTTGTTCATTCTGTGGATTTGGAGAAATGTATAATGAAATATATTGACCAATATAGTATCATACGAAGGAGTTTCATTGCCCTAAAAATCCCTTGTGCTATACCTGTTCATCTCTCCATCCCTTTTAACTCCTAGCAACCGTTGATCTTTTTACTGTTTCCATAGTTTTGTTTTTTCAGGATGTTGTAAGTAGGTATAAACAACTCCTTTCAATATACAGCAAGGTTCATGATGACTGGAATGTGTGGTTAGAGTATGTTTAGTTTTGTAAGAAAATGCCAGACTGACTTCCGAAGTGGCTTTATCATTTTGCATTTCCATTAGCAACGATTCAGAGTCTCTGTTGTTCTGCAACCTTGCCAGCATTTGGTGCTGTCACTGTTCTGGGTTTTGACCATTTAATAGGTGTGTGTAGTGGCATCTTGTTTTAGTTTACATTTTCCTCCTGAAAAATGATCTGGAGCATCTTTTCATGTGCTTATTTGCTATATCTTGTATGTTGAGGTGTCTGTTAAGGTCTTTGGCCTATTTTTCAATTGGGTTGTTTTTGTTTTCTTATTGTTGAGTTTTAAGAGTTCTTTGTATATTTTGGGTAGCAGTCCTTTGTCTGATGTGTGTTAGAGATATTTTCTCCCAGTCTGTGGGCTTATCTTCCCATTTTGTTGACATTGTCTTTTGCAGAGCACAAGTTTTAAATTTTAATGAAGTCCAGTTTATCAATGATTCATTTCATGGAGAGTGTCTTTGGTGTTATATCTAAAAAGTAATTGCCATACCCAAGATCACCTACATTACTCCTTGTTTTTTTCTGTGAGTTTTATAGTTTTGCATTTTACATTTAAGTCTGTGATCCATTTTGAGTAAATTTTTGTGGGGGGTGTAAGGTTTGTGTCTAGATTTATTATTTTGTCTGGTTGTTCCAGCACCATTTGTTGAAGAGACTCTTTGCTCCATTGTATTGCCTTTGCTCCTTTGTCAGAGATCAATTGACTATAGTCTTATTTCTAGGCTCTCTATTCTGTTCCATTAATTTATTTGTTTATTCTCTTGCCAAAAACATGTTGTCTCGATTACTCTAGCTTTATTGTAAGTCTTGAAGTCGGTAGTGTCAATTCTCTAACTTTGTTCTCCTTTAATAGTATGTTGGCTATTCTGGGTCTTCTGCTTCTCCATATAAACTTTAGAGTCAATTTATGGATATCCACAAAATAACTTGCTGAGGTTTTGATTGGAATTGCATTGAGTCTGTAGACTGAGTTGGGAGGAATTCACATCTTGACAGTATTGAGTCTCTCTATACATGAATATGTAATATATCTCCATTTATTTAGTTCTTTGTTGATATCTTTCATCAGTTTTGTACTTTTCCTCTTATAGATCTTGTACATATTTTGTTAGATTCATTTTTTTGGAGGTATTCATATAAATGCTATTGTTTTTAAATTAAAATTTCACTTGCTCATTGCTGTTATATAGATTGGCTTTTGTATATTAGCCTTGTATCCTCACCTTGCTATAATTGTTTATTAATTCCAGGAGTTTTTAGTATATTTTCTCAGATTTTCTACATGGGTGATCATGCCACCTGTGAACAAAAACAATTTTATTTCTTCCTTCCCAATATGTATACCTTTTCTTATCTTATTATATTAATTAGGACTTGGTTTTTCTTTTTCTTTTAAACTTTTTGTTTAGAAAGAATTTTAAGCTTATTGAAAAATTGTAAAAATAAAACTTGTACAAGAACACCTTTATGCTTTTTGCCCAGATTTATCTCTTGTTAACATTATTCCATTTGCTTTATAATTTGCAAGTTCTCTCTTTCTCTGTACATATAAACATGGGTAAGTGTTATGTGTGTGTCAATCATTTGAAGTTATATACATTATGACCTTTTATTCTTAAACACTTTAATTGGTATTTCCTAGAATAGATATATTCTCTTTTCACATCCACAGTTTAGTTTTCAAGTAAAGTATATTTAACACTGATATAATACTTTTATCTAATCTTTGGTTCATATTCCAATTTTGTCAGTTGATTTCATAATACCCCTTATAGAAATTTTCCTCCTCTTCATGATCCAGTCTAGGGTCAAGTATTCATTTAGATATCTTAGTTCTTCTTTAAGGTTGAACATTTCAAGTTTTTCTTTGTTTTATTTTTAAAAATGTTAATGTCATAATACAGGTCCCCTCATCCCTTTTTAAAAAAGAGCATTCCTCATTTTCTGTTTATCTGATGCTTCCTCATGATTAGATTCAGAGTATGTGTTCTTAATTGAAATATTTCATATGTGTGATGTGTCCTTTACAGGGTATAAGTTCTGGAGGCACATGATGTCCGTTTGTCCCTCACTGGTGATGTTAATTTTGGTCACCTGGTCAAGATTTTATCTGATTCTCAATTTTGTAATTCTGTGTGTATGTGCATGCATGTGCATGTGTATTCTTGCAGCTAATGAATAGTGCATAGGGAGGTACTTTGAGATCATGCATATATGCTGCTCCTCCCTGAGATGTATCATCCATTGATGACTCTTGTCTCAGCCAAACTTGGCTGTGATGTAGCAAAACAATGGTTTCCCAGCTCCTAACATTCCCTCTGCATTTCCCAGTCTGCCCTTGGCACTGTACTGTAAGGAAGAGTGTGGGAGGATAGTCTTGAGGGGAGACTGGTGGTGAGAAGACTGCTCATCAAGTTTCTAAATAAGAGAGGATTGAGGCCTGAGTTGTGAAGCAGTGGTATTTATTCATTCATTATTCCTTTATTCAGTCAACAAACATTGAATATCTGTGTGGTTGCACAATAGCTGCTTGGGATAAAAAGATTTTTAGTTCTTAAGGGGCTTATAGTCATTGAGGCTACAGAAGAGCAAAGAGTTGTGATGAAATATGTGCTATTATGAGGTATGTATAAAATATAACTAAATGTAATCATACACATAAGGGTACTATGTTGTGTGGCTCAGTGAAATATAGCCAATCTTATCTATGATTTACTCACTGATGTGGTATCAAGGGTAATATAACTTGGTTTCTGTATTTAGGGATCACCCTTCTTTTGGCATATGAACACAGTAAAAAGCATGATTGTGGTAATTGCTATAATGGTGGCATGTACACAAAACGGTCATGGCACAGAAGGGAGAAAGGATCATCCTGGTTGGGGGTAATGATTGGGGCAGGGAGATCAGGAAGGATAGCTCAAAAGTAGAGTTTCTGGAGCCTAGGTTAGAAATATTTCATGTTTGTTTACTTAATTGTAGGTAATCATTTTAGTCTAACTTTGTGATTACCATTTGGTGCCGTATTTTCCTCTAGTCAAGATTTGTGGCTCATTTTCACATACCACCATAGAAATAGCCTTTACAAATTATTCATGAATAAATTTCCCATTCCTACTTTTTAAATCTTTTGCAGTGCTGCTTTGTATTTTTAGTAGCTCATCTCTTTAAAAACCATTCTCATAATATTTTTAGTCACGGTAGTTAGAACTGTTTCCACCATTTAATAGGTGAGAAAATGAAGGCCCAGGAAAGAACATGGATGAGCTAGAGTTCATACCCATCTGTTCTGGTTTTAAATTCAGTTTCCCACTGTCTTACTCTGTTTACTTGTTGGATTTCAAATACAATTTCATCTTTGCATCTACCTTCACAAGCCAGCATGGTTTGAGTTAGATGGATAGATGTTGAAGCTGCAGGGAAACTGACCATTGAAGACTGAGGAAACGTTAGGGAGGTTCATGATACTAGTAACATTATTGAACTGTTATATGTGCCAGCTGCTGTGTTTAAGCACTGCACAGTTACTCCCTTTACTTATTTTTTTTATTAAGGTATTATTGATATACACTCTTATGAAGGTTTCACATGAAAAAACAACGTGGTTACTACATTTACCCATATTATCAAGTCCCCACTCATACCCCAATTCAGTCACTGTCCATCAGTGTAGTAAGATGACACAGATTCACTGTTTGCCTTCTCTGTGTTACACTGTTTTCCCCATGATTCCCCACACCATGTGTACTAAACATAATACCCCACAATCCCCTTCTCCCTCCCTTTACTTATTACAACTCCATAAGGTACAAACTGTTATTAGCTCCATTTCACTGTGACGCTTCTGAAGCTTAGAGAGGTTAGCATTCCCAAGTGAAAGTCAACACTTCTTGGTGCAGAGTGGAAATGGGGCAGAGACCAGGGCTGTGAATTTTCTTGAATGTATGTAGGAAAGCTATGTAGAGGTGTTCAGACTTCTGTTCTATTGTATAGTTCCTGGCACATCATGGGTGCTCAATAAATGTTGAAATACTTTGGTTTGTTAGGGTACAGTGTACAGGAGAGAATTAGGAAGATAGAAGAATGTTCATGGACATTGAGAGTATAGTGGGACAGATTGGGTAGAAGATGGCACTGGAAAGTAGATTTAGGGCCTTTGGCTTTATTTAGTAAAGCGTGGTAGTAGTGGGAGACCCTTTTTAGATAAAGGCAACCTGGGTTAGTCCTGAGGCAAAGAGGAGAAAAGGGAAAGAAATACTGAAAGTGAACACATGAAGATTCTGGGTTAGAATTACCAAGTTACCATTGGTACGTTTCAAACAGATTCTGCCTGAAATCAGTATGTTAACATTTAATGCTTTTTAAAACTGCTTACACCTTCTTAAGAAATTATATAGTGCCTACTATTTGTGAGTGAGTTTTTGTTTACAGAAGAGGAAGTTGATACATGCATAAGAGAAGGAAGCTGCTTTTTCATAGTGTAAACAACAATTGCTTTGGGGCAATAAATGAAAGGTATTAGAAGAAATTTATGCCAGAGATATTGTGAAGAAAGAATTGGAGGTCTGCATGGCTGATTAGAAATGGGGATGGGGGCATGGGGCATCTGATGTCTCAGAGGGGTGCCTGGAAAGCAGGTACATGGCCTAGGATATTAGGCCCGGGTCTAAATTTTGATTTTGCTGTTATTAACAGTGTCAGCATGGCTAACTTCTTTTACTTAGGGCCTCAGTTTTGTAATCTGAAAAATGAGTAAACTGGCTTAGATTAGTGCTATTGGACTTAAAATATGCATGCATATTACCAGGGGAAATGCTAAAATAATAGATTCTGATTGAAGAGGTCTATGGCGGGACCTGAGATTCTGCATTTCCAAGTTCCCACGCGATACTGAGTAGTAATGGCTGGCCTAGATGACCTTCAGGAACTTTTCCAGCTCTGCAGTTGTGTAATTCTGTATATTGAATGTTTGACCTTCATAGATCTGTTATACTCTTGTGACTTTAATACCTCTAATTAGATAAATGAATTCTAAAATCTGCCTCAAGTTTAAATTAGAAATGCATAAACCAATTCATCATTTTATACTGATAACCACATCCCTTTCTTGGCATCCCTATTTCTGTAAATTTATAATTTATAAAGTACTTTATAAATTTTCAGAGAGCTTGTATATATCCATTATTTCATTTGATCCTTAAAATAACTCATAGAGTTAGGCATGTGGGAAATAATCTCCATTTTATGGAAAGGGAAACAAGTTGAGAGAGAAAGTGATTTTCCACTAGTGAGTGGTAGAACCACCTGAGCTCAGGATTATTGGCTCCAGTTTGAGCTCTTACTACTACATCACCCTGTGTGGATCATGGCTCTCACAGATGCCTGTGTTAAAGGTTGGTTGCCACCCCCACTTTAAAAAAAAATGTAAATTTAGTTTTATTTTTTAAAAGTAGATAATATATTCATATGGATTCAGATAGATAAGAGGATACAATGAAGAGTTTTCATTCTGTGCCCTAAATACCTCATTGTCCCTTCCCTGGGGCAACCAGTGTTTTCATTTATATTTTATGTATCCCCAGTAATGATGTAATTATATTCCTTTTCCCTACACAACTGGTAACATGTTAAACGCACTGACCATAGTGAACTTCTATACTTTTTTTTGAAACTAATGGTGTATTACAGATTGTTCCATATCAGTGCTCCAGGAGCTGCCACATAATTTGTTTGTTATGGCTACTTAGTATTCCACTGTAGGATATACACCACAGTTTAGCTAGTTCCCTGTTGATGGACATTTAACTTATTTCCAGTTTCTTGCTAATACAAACAGTAGTGTATTACATGCATTATATTGCATATCTCTAGGGGTATTTTTTACACAAATGCAGAAGTGGAATTGCTGGATCAAAGATTACATATATCTGTAATTTTGGTAGATACTGCCAGACTGCAATCTGTAGAGGTTTTACCAATTTTATTCTTCAGCAAAGTGACTGTTTTGCCAGTGCCTGGCTTCCGAATATGTTATCAGACTTTTTGTTCTGTGTCAATCTTAGTGTAGTCTGAATTTGTATTTCTCTCTGATGAGTGGGGTTGAGAGCCTTTTCATGTTCAAGAGCTATTTGCATTTCCTTTTCTATGAATTATCTGTTAATGTTCTTTGCCATTTTTACTGTTGGGTTGTTGGATTTTTTCTTACTGATTTATAGGAACTTTTTATGGTTTAGTGAAGTTGCCTTTGTTATGTGAATAAAAAATTTTTTGTGAGGTTTTTTCCTTTGACTTTGCATCTGATAATTTTTGCCATGTGTAATTAAAAAACATTTTATGAAGTAAAAATTATTTTATATTTATTTTTATTAATGAATAATAAATAAGATTTATTTATTCATTAAAAAATTTTTTTTCTTCTATAGCTTCTGAGTTTTGTCATTCTTAGACCTTTAAGATATAAAATAATTCTTCATGGTTCCTTTTGGTATTTTCTGCATAAATTATTCACATTCAGATATTTTTAAGCCATCTGGGATTTGATATAAGGTATAGGGTAGGTTTTATACACACACACACACACATTTTTATATTTCCCTAGGTGTCCTTTGACCTTATTTCTTTTGTCAATCTTCTCTTCATCCTTAACATTAAAAATAAAAGTTATTTTACCAGCAAAATGGGTTTATTTGGGAACAGCAGAGAACTGTGATTTGGAACAAGCAAGCTATGGCAAAATCACAAGCATGTGGGGAGAACAGCAGAGAAGAGTGCTCTGTTATGGAGGAAAGGGGGAGAATTGGGCCTGTTCTAAACAAAAAGTCCACTGGAGGAAACTGGGAGTCCCACGTGTTGTGGCTGCTCATCCTCTGAATTTTAACAGTCTCTCTCTCTCTCATTGAGTGGGCTGTTGGTTGGGGAGCGGGAGGCAGAAACTCTTCCTTTCTACTACCCCGTGGTAAAATGGCCAAAGTAGTAATGAGTTGCAAGGTGTTTATCTCTTCCTTGTAGTGGGGGATGTGCAGTTGAGGAGGAGCTGAGGGCATGAGAGCTCCCCCCTGCACGCCTCCTGAGGCCATGTCAGTGTTGGGTCCCTTTATCAATTTTTGTATCCTCACCCATATCCATTATTTAATTAGTTTCCCTGTCAAGCCCATTTTTTCTTTAGGCTTCTAGATGGGTTTATCCTTTCTTTCTGTTCCTAATTAAAACTTTTTTATTATGAAAAATTTAATCAATAATGAAATATGTAAATTGAAATGTATATTGTATATATCAATGTATACTGAAATGCATTTATATAGAGCAGCTGGGGGTGTATATAATGAACTTCCAAAGAGTGAACCTGTTGTCAGCTTCAATAATTGTCACTTCATGGAAGATCTTGTTTTTCTGTACTCTTACTTACTTGTTCTCCCTCCCCTACCCCAATTATTTTGAAGGAAATTACCAGCAGGCTATTACTCTTAAGACTTGGACCACTAACAGCTGTTTTCTGTCTTTCTAAAATAACAGCTCTCTAATAAATGTTCATTGACAGTATACTGCTGGATACTTTTACCTCAAATTGGCCTTTTTGTGTGCACAGATTCCAGTTCTTTAGTAAGATAACATACTTTGAAATCAGGGATTGCCGTGTTTGTATCCCCATGGTTCCTAGCATAGTCTGTGAAGGAAAAACCAGCAAGATAAAATAGAAGAAAAAAAGGAATGAAAGATGGAAGATGAGAGAGACACACACAGAGGACAATACCAAATCTGTCATTAGAAAGACCAGTTTCTTAAAACAACACTACCCAGTGGAAACATGGAGGAAAAAGGGCAAGTTTGGACCTTTTATCAAGATTGGGGGTTGGTAGGGTAGAGAGAAAAAACCAAGAGCCAAAATGTGTAAGGATTGTACACAGTTCAGAGAAGCATTTTGTTTTTTCCTGTGGAGAAGGTTGTTGTATAATTTAGTAGTGCCTAGTAAATGAATGAATTAAATTATAGAATTGGGTGAGAGTAGAGTTAATGTTAAAATAAAGGCTTTAATTCGAAGACTGTGTGATCTGTGTCAGAGAAAGTGCTCATTTAGGGACTGTAGCCATAATATATTTTATGAGAGATTAGAGTTGGTGGGTTGTTTAAATCTTTAACATTGGCTGTTGGCACCATTTGCTTATGGCCATTAGCCCCAAGTGCTAGTTTTAAAGCATTTTTCTGTTCTTTAAAAATTTTTTTACAGTGAGTCTTTCAGGTAGGATCAAAAGATTACAAAAAATAGGTGAATTGGAAGAGCTATAATATAGAAAGGGCATTGTATTATTAAAAAGGCTTATCAGATTTATCCAGCTTAACTTCTTGATTCATTAACTCAACGTTTTTCCCTTCAGTGGGAATGTGGAATGTGAATTTTCTCCCATGTTTGCTTTTGTTGACCTTCAAAAGCATATACCAAAGTAGCAGGAATCTGAGTTTACCTGAAACAACTTGGGCTTTCTTCATTTTTGTATGCTGTTTAGCGCTGTCCCAGGCTGAGAATAAATGCCTGATCTAAAAACAGCAATTAGTTGAGAATAGGAAAGGGGGGGGCGTGCCCAGAACAAGTTTGACTACATTTCCAAATCAAATGCTATTTTAAAAAATTACCTCATAGTACCTGTAATTACCTTAGGGGTCAGCAAACTATGGCCGATAATCATTGATTTTTATAACAATTGATATGCTAAGAGAGGTTTTTTTAAAAAAACATTGTTAAAGGACTATAAATAAACAAAAAACAGTTTGCAGAGACTGGATGTAGCCTACAAGCTTAAAATAGTTACTCTGTGACCCTTTATAGATCAAGTTGGCCAGTACTTAAACTATATCATGAAGAGTATATAGTAATATTTCTTTATGTGAATATTTGAAATTTCTTGCTCTTTTGTTTGTGTTCCATATTACCACTTTGTTTTTTTTAATGGTAATGTGGTTTTCCATTGCATGAAAATACCACAATTTTGGAGTGGTTATTCAGTTTTTACTTTCATAGCCAATATTGGAATAAGCATATTTGCATACTTTTTTGTGACCTGTGGAATTGCTTGGTCAAATATTTTGTGCAATTTAAAATTTGATAATCATTGCTAAATTGCCCTTTCTCCAAATTGGACCAATTTACTTTCACTAACATTGTTTTCCTTACTCATGTCAATCCTGACAGAGCCTAAAATAGTTTGGCTGTTTTATCAGATGGCTCTCATTTCCTATTGTTAAATAACAAACAAAAAGTTCAATGGCTTTTAACATCATTATTTGTTTTGCTCACAAATATGCAGTTTGGTTCAGGTGTGGTGGGAACAACTTGTCACTGCTTTACTTGATGTCATTTCTGGCAGATCATACTGGGGGGAGATATATGTCCTGCTATATCTGGGATCTTGGCTAGGGCTGTGGAGAAGTCCTTACCAGTGTTAGAGGAGAAAGCAGGAGGCCCTAGCCCTTGGGCCTCCATTGCAAATGAAAGGTTCTTGGCTACACACAGGACAGAAATAAAACACATGCCAGGTACAGCATGAGGCAGATTTATTAAGAAGTAGAAGGTATAGATTATATAGCAGAGTGGAGTGGACTGCTCCTTAGGCAGAGCAGCCCCTCCCTGGTGGTCTGTTAGTTCTTTTATTGGAAGTACAATGAACATGTAAAGCAGTGGGTGGAATAGTCATGATTTCTCTGGCAAGATTCTTGGAAGAGGGGGGTCTTTTCCTTATTAGGCCTCTTCTGGGGTTGTCATGACAATTGTAAACTGTCATGGCACTGATGGGTGTGATTTTAACTACGTAAATAACATTTTAATGAAGTTAGAGGTCTATTCCTGGTGAAATCAGATGCCATCTTGGTTTGGTCTAGTTCCACCTAGTTCCTGTTACACCTTGCTTACCAGTCTCAGGCTCCTCTGCCCATTGTTCCTGTGTCTGGCTAGTCAAGCTAGCTGAGACTTTGTCTCTGCTTCACCCTGCCGTTCCCTTCTCTACACCAGGTGGCTGCTTGCCTTCCTCACAGTAGGGTGACCTGGCTCTAAAGAACAGCATCCTAAGAAAACCAGGCGATTTTATGATTTAGTCAGCAGCCATATAATATAATTTCTGTTATAGTTACAGGCCTACCCACATGTAAAGGGGAGGAAATCTAGATCCCACATTGTAATGGAAAAGTTGCAACATCACATTGTGAGCGAGCATGTGGAATGAGATGTATTGGTGTGACCATTTTTGGAAACTACAGTCTGTCACAAGGTGGAATGTTTGTTTTAATATGCATATCTCTAATTATGAGTGTGCTTTTACATCTTTTCATATGCCTAATGGCCATTTCCATTTCTTTTTCTGTGGTCTGCCCTTTTATATGTTTTGCCCCCTCTTCTATTGGGATATAGATTATTGATTATGTAATTCAGTTGTAATAGTTCCTGTAGATTAAACAAATTAGACTTGAAATTTGTTTTGAAGATACCTGTCTGTGGCTTTGGGAGTCATATAAGTGTGTGTGGGATGGTTGTTTAGTTTGGTGATTGTGGGGATTTGTGGAGTGATTATATTTAAGAACCATAATACTTTTGTTTTTGAGGCAAGGGTTATAGGGAAGGGAGGGCAAGTGGGAGCCATTTAATCCTACTCCTTTGTCCATCAGTCTCCCTGAATCACTCTCCAGCAGTGATGAGGCACAAGATCAAAGACGTCTTAGTTCTCTTTGGTCATTATTATACCTCAGAAGCCAGAAAATTTAGATGTCTGCAAGAGAAAGGTAAAACTGGGAGGAATGTGGAACCCCAGTGACATATTTCACTACTGAAAAGTGCTTTGGACTTACTAGTTCTGGGCTGTGATTTGACAATTTTTTAAAGCTGTGCTATCACCCATGTTGAGGTTCAAAATTTTATTAACAAAAATGGATTTGACATCAGAAATGATCGTTTTCTAAAATATGGAGGTGTTTAACAAAATGAAACATTTCTTTGTACCTTGCTACTAAATTAAAATGTTTCCTTCATGTGCTAACCTGTCATGGGATAAATTCTTAATAAATGGTTACAAGTATTCTCTAGTTAGAATCTTTGACAGTTTCGTAGGTACTAGGTGGGTGTTTTGTCATTATAGTTATTATTTTAGTTTGATCCAGACACAAATGGTCAGCAGAACCTGAATCCCACCTGTCTTGACTCTGCTCCCTTCCTTGCTGGTTTCATTCTCAGGTTTCACTGTGATGGAAAGATGGCCGCCAGCACCTCTAACCCTTTGTTGGGTGGGGGGTGCGGGGAGGAAGAACTCTCAACAATTTAATGTAATTTCTGGGTCTTTCATTGGCTCTAATTAGATCATATGTTATGGTCGGAGGGTGGAATGTACTGATAGGGCTGATATGAGTCATATGAACATCCTTTGAGTTGGAGGTGGAGTTAATTTTACAGAAAGGATATGGATTGATAGTAGGGGAGGGTGGTTCTGCAAAGGAAAATGTTTTTTTTTTTCTTTTTCTTTGAACAGGTAGTGGGCAGGACAAAACAAAATACAAAAACAAAAAATTTTTCTTTAGACTACTGCTGTGTTTTAAAGAAGTTTTCTAAGAACATTAGTAGTATAGTATTAACAAGAAAAACAATTTTAGGTTCTTTGGAAGCACCAGTTTCAATCATTACTAATGAGTAATTCTTATTTTTTTTTTTACTAAAACAAATATTTCAAATCTACAAGCATGCTGCTTGTTTTGTTTTAGAATTTATATTTGAAAGATTTGTAAAAAAGTTAAGGAATTTAGAGTCATACTGGTCTTCTACCCACTGCCCACATTTCAGGTAGCAGAGTTATGCTCTAATTACATCTATCAATCCTCCAAAAAAGGCTGAGTAGGAGATTTTAATTTTGTATGTTAAGTGAATGCTTTAAACCTCTGCACAGAATGTTTTAAACCTCTGTATAGAATGTTTTATAGGTAGTGATTCAAAGATTTTAAGCCATATTAATTCCAACTTAAAAATTAAAATCTCTTCAGCTTTAGTTTTGGGAGTGGATATTATTAGAGCACAACTTGGCTGCCTACAGCTGCCATTGAAGAATGATACATGTAGCTCTGGGAAGGGGGGCATTCCCCACATGGGGCAAGTTCTATGTGAATTTGCTTAGGCTGAATAAGGGCAGTGGTAAAAAGTTGGGGGTAAAGAGGCCTGCCACGTTTATTCTCATGGCAGTCACAGGCAGCTCGGTACACGCAGCTGGGTTGAATGTGCCCCCCAGGCCGGCCACAGGTTCTGCTCCCTAGCACGAGCTTAATCCTCTAGGCAGTAGGTCTCAGTCTCTCCTTGCATCCCACTCACCCGAGCTCTCAGCACCCATGCTCAGGGTTAATTCTCCAGGGGCAGTGGGCCTCCATGGCTCTCCCTCTCTGCTATCCCAGCCACCCTTCTTCCTTGCTCCAGCACTAGGCGGAACTCTGGTGATTGGCAGATGCCTGACCAATTATGTACCAGAAACACAGGGAGAGGAGAGAATGGGTATTTCCTCTCTACCCCTCCCCTGGGAAGGTACTTCCATGACTTACCAGTGGGTCTGTCGCCAGTAAACATCCCATAAATGTGCAAACAGCCTCTTATTATATACACAGTGGACGCTATTAAGGCCAGGCAGGAATCTTGGTCAGAAAGTTCCTTTTTCCCCACAATACACAAAGAGCATTTTATAACCATGAAAGCATAGAGCAATTGAGAAAGTTTAAAGAGATTGCTGGTAAAGAAAACAACATGGAATGTTATCTTAAAGAGTAATTCCAAAATCTGTGTAGATTTTAATTATTCAGGATATTTTTACTTTTCAGAGATACTTGAGCCAATTTAGATCATAAGACAGATTGATTTTTAACTATCTTTAGATGGACCATTTGAAAAGATATTGTGATATTTAATTCTATTTAGACAAGGTCAAGAGCAGTGTATTTATGCTGGATGGTGCCACTAGGTTATGAATTACCACGGGATTATATATGCTAGAGCAATTAAGTTAGGTGAGTCCTGAGGTTTTGCTGTAGTCCAGAAGTACTACTAAGACTTTACCCTACTTTCAGTTCTTAGGTCCCACTATCTGGTGGGTGGGGTCAGAATCCACTTAGGTTTCCAGACCACTCAGGACCATTGCAAGGCTTAGGTCATACCAAGACACTTAAAAAAAAATAATTTATTTTGGTATCATTATTCTACAATTACATGTGCAATATTATGGTTATTAAACTACCCCCTTCAACCCTACTACCCCCCACCAACCCCATTACAGTCACTGTCCATCAGCGTAGTGAGATGCTATAGAATCACTACGTGTCTTCTCTGAGTTGTACAGCCCTCCCCATGCCCCCCCCCAACATTACATCTGCTAATCGTAATGCCCCCTTTTCCCTCTTATCCCTCCCTTCCCACCCATCTTCCCCAGTCCCTTTCCCTTTGGTAACTATTAGTCCGTTCTTGGGTTCTGTGAGTCTGCTGCTGTTTTGTTCCTTCAGTTTTTTTTTTCTTTGTTCTTATACTCCACATATGAGTGAAATCATTTGATACTTGTCTTTTTCGGCTTGGCTTATTTCACTGAGCATAATACCCTCTAGCTCCATCCATGTTGTTGCAAATGGTAGGATTTGTTTTCTTCTTATGGCTGAATAATATTCCATTGTGTATATGTACCACATCTTCTTTATCCATTCATCTACTGATGGACACTTAGGTTGCTTCCATTTCTTGCCTGTTGTAAATAGTGCTGCGATAAACATAGGGGTGCATAGGTCTTTTTCAAACTGGGCTGCTGCATTCTTAGGGTAAATTCCTAGGAGTGGAATTCCTGGGTCAAATGGTATTTCTATTTTGAGTTTGTTGAGGAACCTCCATACTGCTTTCCACAATGGTTGAACTAATATACATTCCCACCAGCAGTGTAGAAGGGTTCCCCTTTCTCCACATCCTGGCCAACATTTGTTGTTGTTTGTCTTTTGGATGGTGGCCATCTTAACTGGTGTGAGGTGATATCTCATTGTGGTTTTAATCTGCATTTCTCTGATGATTAGCGATGTGGAGCATCTTTTCATGTGCCTGTTGGCCATCTGAATTTCTTCTTTAGAAAAGTGTCTATTCATGTCCTCTTCCCATTTCTTAATTGGATTATTTGCTTTTTGTTTGTTAAGGTGCGTGAGTTCTTTATATATTTTGGATGTCAACCCCTTATCAGATACGTCATTTATGAATATATTCTCCCATACTGTAGGATGTCTTTTTGTTCTACTGATGGTGTCCTTTGCTGTACAGAAGCTTTTCAGCTTGATATGGTCCCAATTGTTCATTTTTGCTTTTGTTTACCTTGCCCAGGGAGATATGTTCATGAAGAAGTCGCTCATGTTTATGTCCAAGAGATTTTTGCCTATGTTTTTTTCTAAGAGTTTTATGGTTTCATGACTTACATTCAGGTCTTTGATCCACCTTGAGTTTACCTTTCCAAGACTCTTGAATGGGTTAATGCACTGGAGATTTATTGATTCAGTCAAAAACATTAATGGTGTGTCTATTTGCTAGGTACTCATCTAGAGATATAACTGTAAATAAAGCCTCTTCCCTCATAGAACTTACATTCTAATTAGGGAGGATGGCAAATGTCTGGAACTACCCATGTTTCCATGTTAGGTATAATTAGTTACATGTAATTTTTTAAGTATAAATCATCTGGGATTGAGAACCAGAGAAGACCCTTTAGGTCACTCTGATTTATTTAATACTTCTTTGGATCATAGGGTAATAATTTGGGCAAATGATGATGATTCCTAAAACTGGTGGTAATTTTTGGTATTGCTACATATTTTGGACTGGGTTTAGTTGTTTAAACTTTTTCTTACTGATTTGAATTTATTTTTTAAGTATGTAAAGCATTTATATGGTATAGAAGTCAAAACTGTATCAACTTGTTCTCACCCCTTTAAATCATTGTTTTGAGTTTTTGGTTTAACCTTTCTGTTTCTTTTTAATTGCATTAAATCTTAGGGGAAGGGTAGGAAGGAAGGAGGTTGGGAGACTGGTAGAAGGAAGGAGGTGAATGGTAGAAATGGAGAGTTCTATTTAATACTTGGGAAATGTGTTATGGGCATTCTTTTTGTTCCTCTTCTACTCCTACTAATTCTGAAAAATTAAAAAAATAACATTTTTATTTTGGTATAATTTTATATGTACAGGAAATTTGCAAAGACCATACAGAGAATTTCCTTCATTGCATTTTCTCTAGCATTAGCATTTTACATTACCATTTTTCATTTGTCAAACTAAAAAATAACATTGGTACATTATTATTAATTAAATCCCACTTTATTACAGTTTAGCATTAAAAACAAGCTATAATAAAATTAGAATGATTATTGTTAAGGAAGAATTCAAGACAAAGGGCATAAGAGGGCTCATGTATACATTTATAGTCTTTCACAGATTATATCAGTAATTTACCCATGAAGAATTGATTATCTTCATTTGTTCCAGCTGCTGGGAGCATCTTACATTTTAATTAATCATAGCTTAATAAGAATACTTACTTCAGTGCTTTTGAAATGAATAAAATAAGGGAAAAGGCAAAAAGTCATACACCCAAAGTCCGCACTTGAGTATAGGTGGTTACTTTGTGGAGGAGTTTTGTTTCTTTGTAAACCTTTTTATAAAATGCACTGATGTGGTTGGTTCTGCTTTAGCCACGTGGGTGGAGGGAAGCACAGAAATAATAATGAAACATTGATAATCCATCCAGTTGAGTGTTTGTGGACTACACTGCTGATTTTACAATCCTAGAGCTTGAAGTCAGAAGGTGCCTTTGGAGCTGATTGTACTAACTTCCTACATAATGTGAAGATCTCTTCAGCAATCTCCATGCATCCATTATAGATTCAGTCTCTGTCCAAGCCCTGCATATTGCTTTGTAAGGTAGTCAGTTCCATTATCATTGTACTTATCATAAAATTATTTTCTTGAGTTGAAGGGTAGGTTATTGCTCTGCTCTCTGTAGTAATAGAGGAATGTAAAGACTAAATTGTATCTATAGATATAGGAGAGGTAAGTGTATATATATATATACATCTATATTTATAGGTATAACCCCTTTGCTTTTTTCTTTCCTTCTTTTGCATCCCTCATTATGTACTGTTTTGTTTCTTTGTTTATATTTGGTCACTTAGGAATGTTGGGATAAAGAGATGAATAAGTGATAATGAATAATCCTAACCTCATAAGGTTGTTATGAGAATTAAATAAGATTCATATGTATGAAGTGTTTAGCATAGTACATGGCACATAGTAAGCATTTAATAAATGCTAACAGTATGCATAGTGATGGTAATGATCACTGTCATCAAGTCTTTTTCTCCTAGATTAATAGGGAAGATAATTGTAAACAACTATAATACAAGGCTGAATGAAATAAGTGTTATAGTAGAGATAGAAGCAAAGTTCTTAGTAATTCAAATAAAGGAGCCATAATTTCAGTTAGAGAATCAGGAAGGAGGAATCATCACTCCTAAATGCTGAAGTAGAAATAGGATCTCGTTAAACAGTATGGTACTCTAGATTGAGGGGCTAGCTTTAGCAAAAGCATGGAGCTAGGAACGTGCATAATAATTTTCATGGAATCTTAAGCAATCATGTATGACTGGGGTTCGGCATATGTAAGATCTAGTGGGAAGTAAGGGTGGGATATGGAGACGTTGGACTGCACAGGGCTTTGAAAGCAATAATGGGAAGTTCGTACTTTATTCTAGAGGTTTTGGTAGGTTTTCAAGCCTTTAAACAGAGGACCAAGATTGCGAACTTAGAGCAAAGTAGATGTGATTATTGTGCATAGATTATGATTTCTGTTGCTTTGAAATATTAACTAAGAGGGCTAATGAAATATATGTAGTAGGAGAAATAGTGGCTATACTCCAGGGTATGAAATGGAAACCATTGACAGATTATGGAAAAATCAGTCTTTTAGGCTAAGTCTTAGGACTTACTATAAATACATTTGGGGCTTTTCATACTTAGAGGATTAAACAAATTTATTAGACAATAACCTTTTCTCTCAAAGGATCTTAATCTCTAGATTGGGAGAGAGGATTGGGTTGGTCTGTGCCTGAAAAGAAAGAACTGTACTGTGCTGGCTGACTGCATGTGTAATTCAAGATGGACTTAGCTCAGTAGAGTAGGCTGTCTTTCAGCCAGGGGAGTTTTTAGCATATTTTAAAACTGAACACTTGGTTTCTATTGTTAAGCTCTGAGAATGAGTATTTGAGATGGGTAACTAGCTTTTGGGAATACATCTGATGTGCTCAGATTTAAGCATTGCCAACATTTTCTCTTTTTGGTAGGAGATGATTTGGCTCGCCATCATTTTATATTTTTGTTGATTTCTTCTGTTGCTTATAGAGCTTTTGCCTTTCTAATACTTGTAACTCCAAATAATTCATACATCCTAGTTGCAGACACTGTTGGGAAGGAGGCCTGATTAGGAATTAGAGATTGGTTGGCTGCTGGTCAAGTGAGACTGTAAGCTTATAATGGTTGGGTTATTGGCTAGATGGAGTGACCAGTGAGTTGTTTTTTGGTTTTGACATCTTTTCTTATTTGTACTGATGATCTATCTGGCATCTAGACTGAAGTAGGAATAGGGGTGTGTATATGTGTAGTAAGTGCTGATTTTCTGTTGGTATGAAATGGACTTGGCATGTCTACCAGCATCCTTCTGATGGGAAAAAAGCAAATTACTAGTTAATGTTCCAGGAAATACTAACACTATTCTATGGGAATAGAGCCCTTATATAACATTTATGCTTTGCAAAAACATTTCATAGGGCAGGTAAAACCCCTATTTGGCAGAGGGGATGCTGACACATAAATAAGAGACTGGGCTAAGGTTGCTAGTTCAACAAATAAATGACCAGGAGAACTTACTATATTTCATTTTTGAATTGTGACTTAAAGAAACTCTTACAGGAGGAAGAAGCTCAATGTTCTTCTTTTTTTGTTGTTATTTTTAGCGGCGTCTTAGACATCTTCGGAACATTGCTGCCCGGAATATTG
This sequence comes from Smutsia gigantea, assembly GCA_032199065.1. Classification (NCBI taxonomy): domain Eukaryota; kingdom Metazoa; phylum Chordata; class Mammalia; order Pholidota; family Manidae; genus Smutsia; species Smutsia gigantea. Next base: position 33,585 of record JAVSCE010003550.1, read on the forward strand.
TTAGTAAATATGGCCATCAGCTCCTTGATACCTACTTCACACTTCACTTGTGTAATGCTGAAAAGATATATAAAGGTAAGGGAATTTGTGGGCTTGATACTCACAGATCTTTGTATCTCATTTTTACTTTTTGTAACACAAGTGATTATCAAAGCCCTTTGCTGTTATTGCTCATTGGAAAGCTAAAATATTTCATGAGCAGTTGTTAGGTATATTAAAGAAACATGGCTTTTGCATAAAGGGTTTCTGAGCCTTACACTGATGTTTATATTTCTTTTATGAAAGTTAGTTATTAATATCTGTATTCCAATAGGTACTCATTTGAAATAGATTATATGAGTCCAGTGTACAGTACTAATTTGCATTTCTTTATATAATTGTTTTGTTTAATATAGTAAAATTGGGACCTAGTTTATATCTTCTCATATATGTAATTCCTTGTGTATATGGGGTCATTTTAGAAGACTAGCATGGTTTTTTAAAATTCATTTTCACATATTGTACTGTGGATTCTTCCATAAGTGACAGTTCTAAGAATAGTCCAGATATTTGATTGAAAATGAAAAGCATCTTTTGAATACATATTGGATGAAAGGTACTTTGATATAAGCAGTTGACTTATGTTGAATGGTATAAGAGAGGAAGTATGGCATAGTGATAGAAATATTGGATTAAGGTAGAAAATACATAGATACTAGTTCTAGCTCAGCTATTTACTAGTTGTATGACTTTGGGCAAATATCACACATTTTGAACCTTACTTTTCCCATTTATAAAGTGGAGATAATAATGTCTTGTGATGTCTATAAGATAGATTTTTATATGGATCAATTGAGATAAGGTAACACTTAGTAAAATGTGATTAAAGGTCTATTTATATTAACAAAAGGTAGTATTATTTTAATAAGAGGTACTATGGACTTACTTGAATTTTCTCAGGCAAAGATGAGAAATTCAGTGACATTTTATCTTTTTTATTTTAAGTATTTTAAAAACCATTATTAAAACAGTAGTTAACAGCTTTTTTCTTTTTTAATTTCAATAAAAATTACCAGTATGTACCATGAAAAACTCAGACAGAAATTATGTAGAGTAGAACCACAGCCCCCTCACCATGTAAACAGCATTAAAATAATTTTTAGTGATGAAAAAAAGGACTCAAGTTCTACTGCTTTCATATAATCTTACTTCATTCTTATTTTTCATTCTAATCATTGTGTATTTTTAGAACAATTGTATTAATCTGGATGATAGCAATTGTATTAATATGAATGATTAATGATAGGTACTAACAAATACCACAAATCTCAGTGGCTTAACAATAATTTCTTACACTAAGTCCAGTGCAGATGGTCTTTATCAGGTACTGTCTTGGCAGCTGTCCTCTTAGTGGTGACTCAGGTATCCAGGCTCCTTCTATTTTGGAATGCTGCTGTTCTCAATAGATGACCCCTGGCATGACAAGAGAGAGGGATTATTTGAGGGAGATTTTTAGTGGAAATGTCCCACATCAATTTTGTCACTTTCCGTTGGCCATAAACCAGTAGTGTTACTCTTTTTGGGATGAAAAAGGACTGGGAAATGTCTTCCTATGTGTCCAGAAGGAAAAAGAAATGGTTTGGTCACTATCTGTCTTTATACATTTGGTCTGCTGCTCACTAATTGGTTTTATCACTAGCAGTATATGACAATGCCACACTATTTTAATTTTTGTTAGGTTTCTATATAATCAGTCCTTGATTATCTTCATAAAACTTCTGTGTCCTTGCTCCAGTGTTATCTCTTATAACAGCAATTGCACATTTTAGGTATTTGGTATATGTTAGCAAGTATTATTAGAAATGTAATGTTTACAGTCATAATAGTAGTTTCCAAAAAGAGTAGTCATGATGACTATGATGTAAAAACTTGCTGAAGAGATAGAATGAAAATGAAGTGTATTTTTTTGTTCTTGATTTTGTTTTTTTGTCTTCCAGCTCAGGTTACATCTTGAGCTTACAAGTCACCATAGACTGTTAATTGAAATTATTTCAGGAAAATACTCTTTAACACAGTTAGGGAATAGCTGGTGACGGACTACAGAGAAGTCCAGTATATGGTGGTGCTGTTGAGTCTGTCACTAGCTGGCAAGCCCCGTGGCTGGGGCATTTTGTTCCTCTTGTGAGCTTTAGTTAACTTCTCTCTCAAATGAGAAAATTGCTTATCTCTGAGTCTTCCTCCTTTTCCAGAATGTCATGGTTGAATGAAGTCTATTCATGGTCTTCTTGGGCTTTGTAACTTTTAACTACCATTGGAGGAGCCAGGAAGTTCTTTCCTTGCTAATAAACCTAGTTAATTCCACCAGATCTTACTAGGCCTGTGACAACCAACACAAATACTCATTTCATGATCACTGTGTGGCCCTTGGTATAGGATGACCAAGCTGGAGGGCCATTTGGCTCTTCTCACAAAGCCACCTGTACCACCTGTTTAGTGGCATCATTTCTTGGTTTTAAAAGGAAGTTTTTTTTTATTGAAAGACTGTCTAAAATGCTGATTTCTGAGTTACTGTTTTATTTCACCAGAATTCACTGTGATCGATCCTGAGAGATTTCTTGACTTGGGACATCTTTTAGTGCTGTTAGGAGATTGTCTACTTTCTAAATAGTTCAAATCAGACATCCGCCATTACAACTCCAGAGAACAGAATCTTGTGATCAAGGATGAGGAGTTAGGTTATAATCCTTGTTCCTTCTTAAACTTGGGAGTTTTGTAAAATCAAGTTTGTTCTTCAGCCATAATTATTTTCTCACCCATGAAATGTGAGTGCTTGTCTTTTCGTGGAATGCCAACCTGCTATTTTGAATACATCAGAAGACAAACTCTTACATAAACCAGAAATTTTTAGGTCAGTAACTCAGGGGTCAGTTTTGTTCACTGTACTATCTCCAATACTTGGAACAATGCTTAGTACATACTAAGCCCTCAAATATTTTTTTTAATTTAATTTTTTGAATAGCTGATAAAGTTCATGGCTCAAAATATATATATAAAGGTTTATATTAAAGTCTTCCTTTCACCTGTCCCATCTGATAGCCCCTGTTATTCCTTTCTGGTTTCTCTTTCCTGAGATTCTTTATGCAAATATAAGTAAAAATAGTTCCAACCTATATATATTTCTATGCCTTGTATTTTTCACTTAATATGTCTTAGATGTTTTTCAATATTGGTTCATAGAGAGCTTTCCTATAATTTTTTTTCTGAATAGTTTTGCATTGAAAATAGATGTGCTATCAGTTATTTAAATAGCTCCTATTGGTAGGCATTTAGGTTGTTCCAATCTTTTGCTGTACACACAGTACTGCATTGAATAACTTAGTAAGTACATTATTGTGTATGAGTGCTAGTATGCAATAGGGGTAAATTCCAAGAAGTGGAAATACAAAGAGAGTGTGTACTTATAGTTCTGGTAGGTATTGGGAAGTTGACCTTGTTTACATTCCCACTTGCTTTGTAAGAGTGCCTTTTTTCCCAGAGCCTCACCAGTAGACTGTGCAATCAAACTTTGAATTTTTGCCAATCTGATAGGTGAAAAATAGTTTAAAAATGTAGTTTAAGTTTGTATTTCTTCTTTTATGAGTGAGGTTGAGGTACTACAAAAGCATTTGTTGAATGAATGGAATGATGCATAACAGCTGAAGCATGCCTTTGGCATCACGCTCTGTAATCTCTCCTTGCTTTGTTTCTTTAGGTGTTAGCATGGACAGAGAAACATATGTATCTAATGGTCCCTTTCATGTGGAAACAGGACTTGGATGATGTCTTTTGAAAATTTACTTTTCAGATAGTTATATACTCAAATTGAATTAATAAAAATTAATAGAATTGTATTAATAAAAGTTATAAGATGTTTTTAATTCACTGTTTCATTTGAGCCTCACAACAATGCTGTTATTTTCCAGGTGTCATTCTTCTTTGAAAGATGAAAAAAACTATGGCTCCAAAAGGCTAATTGACTTGTCCAGGGTCAAGCTTAAACATAGTGGATTGGGGACTGGGACTGTTTTTTGACTCTAAATTCTCTTAAATTCACTGTACTCTTTTATATTATGTTTCTAAGTTCATGGACAATATTTTAGATGTGACAGATTGATAAACAGGGCAGACTCATGTTTAGCCTGTTAGAAATTACCTCAAACTTAGTGATTTCTCTCCAAATCCTGTGGTTCCTTTGTAGACCTCTTTCCATTTAATTTAAATGGAGGTCCATTTTGAGGGTCCAATGGAGGAGACAAATTATTTAGTTTCATTTCTGCATACGTAAAGTCAGTCAGCAAAGTTTTGGAAGAAATACTGCTACTATTCATCTTAGAGCTGGAGATACATATTTTGGGAACTGTTTAACTTAGACACTATGAAGATTAAGCTGAGGAATTCTCAAAAGAAAAGGGAATATTTTATTTCACTGATTTAAAAGTAGTATATATTTGCAACAAAGTCAAGCAATACAAAAATATATTAAGTATGAAGTGAAAAATGCCTTGTAATAAAACACTGTTTAGGCCTTTATTTTTTTAAAGATATATATGGTACATATTAATTAGCATACATGTATGTTCACTTATTCACATTTATTTAGTTAATTTGTAGTTGGAATAATTGGTTAATCACTTGGGGAAAAAAAATGAAGAGAATAATACTTATCATTACCTGGTGTTGGGAAAACAGGTATTTTCATAAGTGGGATTGTAAATTGGTACAATATCATTAGAGAAAACCTTGGCAATATCTGTCAAACTATTTTTCCTTTTATCTTGCAATTTTACTTCTAAAAGTTTAACTTATAAATTCAAGCATTATAAGATATGTATCTTTAAATGATTATTTATAACAGTATTTGAAGTATCTAAATATTAGCAGTAACCTTTATCAGGAGGGGAGTCCTTTTAAAAACAATTAGAATTATATTATTAGTAGGATAATTCTATAATTAGAATTATATATCAACTATATTTAAAAAATGAAATTATAATTATTTATTTTCTTATTTAAAGTAATTGTTCAAAACAGAAAAGTTAGAAAGCTGCCAAGCAAAAAATAAGTTAGCAGTCTGTCTAATCCTATCACCTAGGATAAACATTGTTAACATAATTATAAAAACTTGATCCTGTTATAAATTCTTTCTTACAAGCTGTTTTTTTCACTTACTACATTGTGACTGTCTCTCCACAAAATAAAATAATTATCCAATCTTATAATGAGGACAAGCATAGAATAATATAGATGGTATGTTTGTTAAAAGGTGATTTAACTGAAAGAGCTGGCCCACAAGAGTTTTATGTCTAGGTCTACTCTCCCTTTTATTGCTAGATGATTCCTAAACTTCATTATTAATGGGCCACTTTAACAAGTTTCACTGTGTTTGAGTTTTCCTCTATACTGTAACATACTTAACATTTTTTAAAGTTCATTAATTTTAAGCTTATGTCTAAATATAATATGTGAAATTGTTCATTCAATAAAAAAATATTTATTGAGTATTGACTCTGTGCCAGGAATAGTTTTATGTGCTGAGGAGATAGCAGTTGTATAAAACAAATGCTGCTACCCTAATGGAGCTTACAGTCAGGGATTGACTATATGAGACATAAATTTCAGCATATTAGAAAACAATAACGTTTGTCCATGTGTCACCTGAAATCATCTCAAATACCAGTGGTATGTGCATCACACCTGGGAAATACTGCCTTAATGGTAACAAAAGGACAGAAGAGTCTTTGGGAACATTGTGGAGGTGACTTGGGCAGGGTCTGAACAGGGAATTGTTAGAGGGTTGTTGGTAATGTCTGAACCTTTGACACATCTCTCTTGATTGTGTTTTCACGTTTGTAACATTTACAACATACATGGAAATTGATAGAATTATGAGGTTTTAATGCTTACAGACTACATTTGATTAGTTTAATTAATCATTAGTTTAATTCTCAAAATTGTCTAATGAAAAATGGGCCCAAGAAAATTAAAGAGACGGAATGTTAATGATAGGTGGAGCAAGAACTTAGGTTAGCTGGTTGCTAGGTCAGTATTCATTCCACAGTATTACAATGGATAATCCTAAGAGATATTTGAGAAAAACAGAGCATATGGAATCAGTTGTAGAGAGTAGCAATAGGTAAGAGAGAAGAAAGTCTGAGTTTTAAGGCCTCAAATTTGAATCTGGTGTAAAAGGAGCCAGTAAGCTAAAAAAATCACTAAATTAAATCTTAACATGTTTTGATCTTTCTTTACTAATGTTTTTCCCTTTAAAAGACTTATTTAATCTTTATTTCTACTTTATTTTTTGCAGATAAAGATAGTAGATATTTTTATTTTGCAGATATGATACAGAGTAGATCCCTTGAAAGTATTTTATATGTTTTACTGGAAGATATGTTAAAAAATTTACAGGATTAAAAATTTACAGGATTTATAGTATTTATTTCCTTTCATATCACTTATTGTTCTTTTTCTTCTTTTCCAGAATTTTATAGAAGTGAAGTGATTAAGAATTCCTTGGTAAGTTTGCTTTCTGACACGTACCTAAGACTAAGCCTGTAACTCCTGTTTGAGAAAATGCTGAGACATAAAATAAGTTCCAAGTTCAATTCTAGTATTATACTTCTACAGTTAAATCTTCTACTCAATTATTGCTTAAAATTTCATTGATTTGTTTAATGCTATTTCTCTAGTGCTTAGAGCATGCCTGACACATAGTAGGTGCTTAGTAAATATTTGCTGAATGAACTAGTATTTTTTCTTTTAAAAACTTTAGTGTTTTTTTTCAACTCAAATTCTATGATTTTATCACTTTTACTTACTACAGAGGTTTTGGACTATCTGACTTACCAAACATGGTAATAAATGATATCTTTGTTTAGATATAGAATTTTATATTCAGGGTCATTGTATTTAATACTTCCACGTGTTGTTTTTGGTGATGACAATGCTAACTTAGAAGTTGGAAGCACCCTACTTTTCATAATGTATGTGTTAGATATTTGCACAAATGGCTGGATTTATTGGATCATATTGAATAAAAAGAAGAGCTTTATGGCAATGATAATATCCTCTTAATGGCCCAAGACCATATTGGATTTGGTCTCTGTCCACTTTTTCAACCTCATCTTTAAATAGTTTTCCTTACTCATTGTGTTCCAGTCATATCTCATTTTTTCAGTCCTTCAAACATGCCAAACTTGTCTTGTTTATTATGCCTAGAACACTTGCTTCCCCAGCTCTTCATTTGTTTGAGAAGTCTTTGAGGTCTCAGTTATATAACTTCAGCTAGGCCTTGTATGTCTGTTCCATCTAAAGTAGTTCCCTTTCCCCAAGTCATTCTTTTTCACATCACCTGTTTTATTTTCTTTAGAGATTTTATCATTCTTGGAAACGCTTGTTCACTTTTATTTGTTCATGTTTATTTTCTTTCTCTCTAACCTACTACTATATAAGTTCCAGGATAGCAGAGACCTTGCCAGTCTTGTTTACTGTTGAACCCTAGAGTCTAGAATAGTATAGATGCTCAGTAAATACTTGTTAGATGAATAAATAGATATCAGTGATGTGTTATATTTACAAAATCCTTTTACATATGTTACCGCATTTTGATCCTTAGAACAACCTGTGAGGTAGATAGGGTAGATCTTGAGAAACTGATATCCAGAGAGGCCCAGTGAGTTTTGCAGACAGCTGCAGGACCAGAAGTCCAGTGCAGGTCTCGGTCTTCATGTCTCTGATACTCTTTCCTCTTCAGCAGGCTGTCTTCTAAGTGTCTCTAAAATATCATAAATTCAGATCCTTGACCAGACAAGTTCCCTGAGCCCATCTCTGGGGAGCTCCAGTCAACAGTAAAGCTCTTATTCTACATTTATTAAATAATATGTGATAAATCACTAGTACCATGCCTGACACATGGTAGCTACCAAGTAAATTTTAGTGTCTCCACCTTTCCTGGCTCAGGTGAAAATAGCTGTCATCTACAGACAAGTGAGAGCTGGGGAGGGAGTGTAGTTTAAGGGGGCAGATAGAGTAGAGTTTCACTTGATTTATTCTATCCTCTTTTCCATAGTTAAAACTCTAGTTGGAGATGGTTTTACAGTGTCCTATTGCTTTTTCTCTGGATTTGTGTCCCAGTAGATCCTATGCCCCTAGTGATACTTTAGTGTATTGTTCTACATTATTAGTATTTTATTTACTTTATATTTAATTGGCTTCCAAATCTATATTTCTAAACATCATTCTCTGAATGTTCACTCTTTCACTCCTTTTGGCTCCTATTTTCCAGTTGCTTCTGGACTATCTGTGAGGTTTTGTTATCTTCATCCCTGGACCCCTGTTGTGCTTAGGCTTAATAATATAAGGATACTCTAGAATGGATTCCGGACAAGGGAGAGGAATGGACAAAAAGACCTCCAAAGTCCTTCCAGCGTACAGCTTGTACTGTAATTGTTTGCATCATGCCACTTGCAACATGTGCTTGCATCGTAATTGTTCAAGAAAATTTCATCTCCTGAAGTAGATTAGAGCTCCTGGAGGTCGGAGGCTGCCTGCATATCTTTATGTCACCCTAGGTCACAGTGTGCTTGTTGGGAGTTGTTTGATAAATGTTGATTCCCTGTTGTTTCCTTTTTAAGGATGTTCTTTGAGAGTATGACATATATTTTTTAAAATTTATTTTGGTATTTTTGACAGGGACTGTTCTTTGTTTCGTTTATAGCCTAATATAGTTTTGATAAGCTTCAGTTAATTTTTTCTTTTCTTTGGGAAAGGACTCTTTCTCCTTTGATTTTTGCTAAATCATCGTGACTAGCTCATATTAATGGGTATTGGACACTACAGGAGTCAACAACCCTCAGAGAATATGCTGGAGATGGCACATTGTTACCTCCCTTCTTGTTTCTGAAGAGCCACAAATGAGCAGAATTTATTGAATTTTTCCCTGTGTAGGAGTTTGTGATTCTTAAGCTACTGTGATATTTGCTAAATAGAGTTAGTGGTTTAAATGCTTTTATTCCTACTGGTTACCATTGTGCTTGGCACGTAGAAGGTGCTTAGCAAACTCTTCTTAATGAATGGATTCTTCCATAAATATATTTATTGACTGACTTTTAAGTTATATCCTGAACTCCCAATCCTTAATTAGCTATTCAAGGACTAGGCAAAGTAAACCTTTATTTCTAGCTAAAGCGTTGGATAAATTTTCACTCTGGTGAACTAAGTTGGAGTCTGCTGAGCTTTTGAGTATTCTTTTTTTACTCACTGAAGTTTAAAAAAGGCTTCAACTGTTTTTTTACCCTAGGTTTATATTCTAAGCTTGGTCCTTAGACTAGAGTGGCCTGGTTTTGCCATGACAAAGCCAAGGAAAACATGGAAAAATGGACACAAGATTAAAAAGTGTGTTTTTCCCCTAAAGGTTAGATCAGCTGTCCTCATGTGCCTATTTTGTGCATCTGGCTGACCCCTGAGTACTCCAGGTCAGCGCTGCAGTGATGGCTGCGTTCTGTGCCCTGTCCAGTACAGTTGCTATGAGCCACGTGTGGCTGGTGAGCACCTGCATTGTGGTTAAGTTCTTTTGAGGAACTGGATTTTAAATTCTATATGATTTTAATTTAAATAGCCACAAGTGGCTAATGGGTATTGTATTGGACATTGTAGTTCTAGATACTTCTGAAAAGTTTTCTTACTATCTGTATCCTTAGCAAGAAGAAATTTCCTGTTTTATGTACTTTAAAAAAATATATATACACTTTATACTTACACCTCTAGTGCCATTCTAAATCAGCCTAATAGCTGTTTGCTTGATTGTGTTAGCTTCTTTGATATATATGCTGCACCTTATGAAGGCAGGGACCCACGTGCGCCTCATCTTTGCTACCTCTGTAGGCATCATATTGTACTTGGCTTGTACTGGGCAAACAAACAAGAAAAAAAATTCCTAATCCAAGTTGTAAGACTTAATCATTATTAGGTTCACCAAGAGAAAACAAGCACTTCTAATTAAAGCACTTCTAATTGAAGAAACACAGGGCCTTGGCAGTAGTACTGAGTGAGTTGTGATCAGTCTTCCTAGACAGTTGTTACTGTGAAATTTCCTTCACCCATTCCAAGCTATTTATTTAGCAGTCTTTCCTTCCTTCAGGTGTATTGCTTGATCTGTGATGGGGATCTTTTGTATGTATCTCAGCGTTAAAATACAAATCTGCTTCCTTGATTTTTGGGAATTTCAGTAATTCCTATAAAGATAGATGAAGTTATTTTTCCATTAACAAGAATTTGCTTCTTTAATACCAAATTCAAGCCTTGTTGCTCTGTTTCTGTCCTTTCTGCCCTCACAAAAACTTTAATACTTTATATTGAAGTTTAACATCCATAAAGAAGCATTTACAGATCTTTAGTATACCACCTCATGAATTTTCTCAAATTTAATACATTCATGTAACCAGCATTCCAGATCAAGAAAGAATATTTTGCTCCAGAAGACCCCCTCAGGTCCCCTGCAGTTACTACTGCTTTCCTGATTTAATGCCATTAATTAATTTTACCTTGCTTTTGAGCTTTATGCAAATGAAATAATACAATATGTACTCTTTTGTGTCTATCTTCCGCATTCCAACTTTGTATTATAAGAGTCATTCATATTGTGGGGTATATTTATAGTATATTTACTCTATAGAATTGCACTCTGTGAATGTACCAGAATTTATCCATTCTATTGTTGATGAACATTCGGTTAGTTTCTAGTTTTGAGCTCATAAGAATGGTTCTGTTATGAACATTGTATATCTCTGTTGTTTGAACATATGTATACATTTCTGTTGAGGTATATATCTAGTAGTGGAAATTTGCAGGGAATATGCATATGATAACCTTTAGTCTATATATCACCAAATTTACAGTCTCACCAACAATCTGTGAGAGTTTTGATTACTCCACATTGTTGTAAACACTTGTTATTTTAAAAATATTTTGAATTTAAGTTTTTGATAGTTTTTGTTTCTTTCAGTCTAAATCAAGAGAGAGATTTTAAATGGCAATTAAACTTAGCACATGTAGTGCCAACAGTATGTCTAAAGAGTTGATGTTAAGCGATTTTTAAGGTTGTGTGTGGAGGCAGTGACACCGGAATACTGCCACCTGGTGGTTAAAGATTGAAGGACCTTATTTATTTTAGTATTTCTAGAAATCAGAATTCATCTTACAATGTGAAGGAAAGTACATGTCAAAATTGGTGTTGAATTGGAGTATCTTAGATGGTAATAAATATGGTGGAGTAAAATAAAAGAGAATAAGGGAGTATCTGGCAGGGATAGTTGCTGTTGTAGTCATAGAAGAGATCATTTGAGCAGACACCTGAAAGAAGAGAATGAGCTATGGATCTAGGTGGGGTAAGACTGTTCCAGGCCGAGAAACAGTAAAGTACGAAGGCAGGAGTGTACTTGCGGTTTTCAAGAAATGGCTACAACATTAGTATGGCTGGAATGGAGTGAGCAGGGATGGTTTGAGATTTTGCTAGGCAGTTACAACAATAGAGACAAAGGAATTAAGGATCAGGGTAGTGGGGGAAATGACCTAGAGAGATAGAAGACGATAGTCAAAGACTGGAAAACATGGGAAAGATTTGGGCAGGGACATTGTTACAGGTCACACAAAATTAGGAGCATGTGGTGGGCAAGGACGCTCAACTTACTCATTTTTCTATTGTCTAATTCTCAAGCACAATGCTTAAACAGAGAAGTCCAGTAAGTGTCTTGCATTGAGTAACTAGAAAAATTGACCTTTGGTAGGCAACATGGTGAACATGGGTCTCCAAGTATTATGTCAGAGTAATGATTTCTTTTCATATTTAGCATAGAACAATTAGTGGTGAATATATGATTTAACTTCAATGTCTCTGGCTTTAGCTAGCCATATCCTCCAAATCAATTAACTTTTGGGAACTTTTTGTTGTTCAGGAGATTAGATCATTATTATGATTGAAGTGTTGTTGACAAATAACTAAAATGATTGATGCGTGCGACTTCCGGGAAGATGGCGGTGTGAGCAGGGCGGCAGAAATCTCCTCCCAACACTATATTTATCTACGAAAACACTGAAAATACATCTATTCCTAAAAGAGAGACGAGAATACACAGGAAAGCGCACAGCGTGCAGCTACACCCGAGAGGACTCGGCACCCCAAGAGGCGGTCTTAAAGAGCCCAGCTGACATATGTGGCAACTATCAGTGACCAAATTATACAGCCATGAAAAGACAGAGGAATATGGTTCAGAACAAAATCAACCAGACAACCCCAGAGAGGGAGTCTGAAGGGATGGAAATGCACAGCCTCCCTGAAAAAGAATTCAGAATAAAAGTCATAACCATGCTGATGGACCTACAGAGAAATGTGCAAGAGCTGAGGGAGGAAGTGAGGGAACTGAGGAAAGACAATACAGAAATCAGACAAGCGATCGACGGGCTTAACAGCAGAATGGATGAGATGCAAGAGACTGTTAATGGAATAGAAAACAGAGAACAGGAGTACAGAGCAGCTGAGGCAGAGAGAGATAAAAGGATTTCTAGGAATGAAAGAATATTAAGAGAACTGTGTGACCAATCCAAACGGAACAATATTCGCATTATAGGAGTACCAGAGGAAGAAGAGAGAGAAAAAGGGATAGAAAGTGTCTTTGAAGAAATAATTGCTGAAAACTTTCCCTCGCTGGGGAAGGAAGTAGTCTCGCAGTCCACCGAAGCTCATAGATCTCCCAACACAAGGGACCCAAGGAAGACAACACCAAGACACATAATAATTAAGATGGCAAAGATCAAAGATAAAGACAGGGTATAAAAGGCAGCTAGAGAGAGAAAAAAGATCACCTACAAAGGAAAACCCATCAGACTATCATCAGACTTCTCAACAGAAACCTTACAGGCCAGAAGAGAATGGCATGATATATTTAACGTTATGAAACAGAAGGGCCTCGAACCAAGAATATTGTATCCAGCACGATTATCATTTAAATATGATGGAGGGATTAAACAATTTCCAGACAAACGAAAGTTGAGAGAGTTTGCCTCTCATAAACCACCACTACAGGATATCTTAAATGGACTGCTCTAGATGGAAGCACACCTAAGGCTAAAAAGATGTCACCAGAGAAAAAAAAAATCATAGCAAAGAAAGCAGACCATCCAAATACTAACTAAAGGCAAAGAATAAAACACCTATTATAGAAAGAATGGAGGAGGAGGAATAAGAAGGGAGAGAAAGAAAGAAACATCAGACTGTGTTTACAATAACTTAACAAGAAAGTTAAGTTAGATTGTTAGATAATAAAGAAGCAACCCTTGAACCCTTGGTAACCACGAATCTAAAGCCAGCAATGGCAATAAGTACATACCTATCAATAATCACCCTAAATGTAAATGGACTGAATGCACCAATCAAAAGACACAGAGTAACAGAATGGATAAAAAAGCAAGACCCATCTATATGCTGCCTACAAGAAACTCACCTCAAATCCAAAGATATACACAGACTAAAAGTGAAGGGATGGAAAAAGATATTTCATGCAAACAACAAAGAGAAAAAAGCAGGTGTTGCAGTACTTGTATCAGACAAAATAGACTTCAAAACGAAGAAAGTAGCAAAGATAAAGAAGGACATTACATAATGATAAAGGGGTCAGTCCAACAAGAAGATATAACCATTATAAATATATATGCACACAACACAGGAGTGCCAGCATATGTCAGACTAACAGAATTAAAGGAGGAAATAGACAGCAATGCATTCATCTTAGGTGACTTCAACACACCACTCACTCCAGAGGACAGATCAACCAGACAGAAAATAAGTAAAGACACAGAGGCACTGAACAACACACTAGAACAGATGGACCTAACAGACATCTACAGAACTCTACACCCAAAAGCAACAGGATACACATTCTTCTCAAGTGCACATGGAACATTTTCCAGAATAGACCACATACTAGGCCACAAAAAAGAACCTCAGTAATTTCAAAAATATTGAAATCCTACCAACCAACTTCTCAGATCACCAAGGTATAAAACTAGAAATAAATTTTAGAAAGAAATCAAAAAGGCTCACAAATACATGGAGACTTAACAACACTCTCCTAGTTAATCAATGGGTTAACGACCAAATCAAAACAGAAATCAAAGAATATATGGAGACTAATGACAACAACAACACAAAACCACAACTTCTGTGGGGTGCAGCAAAGGCAGTTCTAAGAGGAAAGTATATTGCAATCCAGGCCTATTTAAAGAAGGAAGAACATTCCCAAATGAATAGTCTAAAGACACAATTACTGAAA
>JAVSCE010003551.1:0-241092 GCA_032199065.1 Smutsia gigantea
AAAAATACTGCTAATTGTAATTGTAAGGCACCGTCAACTATAAGTTTCACCTTGATGACAGAGCGGCTAAAAGGTGAAAAATGCACATTGCAGAATCAATAAAATATGGCAATTTGTGCCAAGAAATTCTTAATTTGGTGGGGAACTAATTTCCTACCTGTACTTGTCAGATGATATGCTATTGCTGAAAACTCTATTGAGGCAAGAAAATGAAAGACAGCTGAATGGCAACAGGTTTGTTCGCCAGGCTGTACCTTAAAGATTAAAACTGTGGATTGTGGTAGTAGAACCTAATGGTAAGGAAAGGAGGGAAAGAAGACTTAAACATGGCACTGTGGTTGGTCATTTGCCAACTTAATTTTGTCTGTTCCTGATTATAACACTGAGAACTCAGTATTATTAAACACAATTTGGCATTTTGGAAAAAGTGTGGTATTTCTATTCATATAGACCTGGCTTCAAATCTAGGCTCTACCATTTGCTGTGTGACCTTGAATAAACCATTTAACCTTTTAAATCCCAGTTTCCTCATTTGTAACAAAAAGGAAAACTTAAACCTACCATGCAAATTTTTTTTACCTAACATGCAAATTTATCATAAGGATTAAAGATAATATATGTAAAGCATGTGGCACCTGGTAAGCATTCAACAAATATTAGCTATTATGTATTACAGATTAGAAACAAGCAACAGGAAGCCAAGTGTTTGTGTTTCTAAGATCACATTCTAATAAATGGGGGATTCATGGAGTGTCAGATTTTCCCCATGGCATACGTGGCCCCTGACATTTCTCATACATAGTGCCTGCCCTGGAGTAGTTCACCACGGAAATATGGATATAAAAGGAATATGCAAAACAGCAAGAAGTATACTGGAGTAATCTGAATAATAACATTTGAGTTTTTTTGGTGAAAGATAATTTTAAGCCCAGCATGGAAAGAACCAATAAAATATACATATATATATTCTCAAGTGGAAATTGGCTCATGCTATTATAGAGAGTGAGAAGTCCCATGATCTGACACCTGTAAACTGGGAACCCAGGAAAGTCAGTGGTGTAATTCAGAGTTTGAAGGCCTGGGAACCAGAGGAGACAATGTGTTAAGTCCTAGTCCAAGTCCAAAGGCCTCAGAACCAGGAGCACTGATGTCACAGGACAGAAGTTGGATGTCCCAGCTCAGGGGGAAAGAAAATTCCCCCTTCTTCCTCCTTTTGGTTCTATTCTGGCCCTCACTGATTGGATGATGTACCCACTTGGGTGAGGGTAATCTTCCTTACTCAGTCTACCAATTCAAATGTTAATCTCTTCTGGAAACACTCTCAGAGACACACCCACAAATAATGTTTTTCCAGCTATCTGGGCATCCATTAGCTCAGAGAAGTTGACACATTAAGTTAGCCATCACAATGGCAGAGTAGGACCTCTAATATAATGGCTTTAGTTCCCTTGAAGCACTTAGCTCAGGATTGGGCGCATCACATGAAATTCATGGTTGGATCGCGTCTAAATTGAAGTTTAATCTCATTGTTCAACTGAATGTGAAAATGAAGAAAATTGCATCTATACCCAAAACTAGTGAGGAAAACTTGATAAAAAGTGGCAACTGGCCATTTGAATTCTCTGTCTAGTTGAGTCACATAAAACCAATTTGTGAGTACAAACTTCTTTTCAGGGGAGAAATATGGAAATAGGGTTTACACATTTGGGTGGTATCAAGGATTGGATTAGAGAATTGTTTAGCTCCCTTCAAACCTTGTTTTTATTCTATTTTTCCCAAACAACTTTCCGACTTGGCTTCCATATAAGTGCTTACAGAGAGAAAAAGTGCTAGTGGTGCAGGCTTCAAGTATTTCAGCAACTGTGAGAGTTAAGTATCACTATGAGTAAACAATATTATAAATGATTATGTACTCAGCTAGATAGCAGATGCTTACTTAACTCACCATATAGCTACACTAATAATACTGTATGGAGTTTCAAGCTGTAGGAAGTAGGGGATTGTGTGGCATTTGACCGGAAAATAGTGATAAGGGTCTCTTATCCTCTTAAGGTATTTCCCAATGTTCCTCCTTTTAGAAGCCCTGCACTATTGCATTACCCCCATGTTCCCTCTCTAGCACTGAGCCAAAATTAACTACTTCCATTTACTCTAATAACACACAGTTGGTCTTAGCCAGTTAAATCAGGAATAATGTATACTATTGAATTAGTTCACATCAAAGTATGAATAACTCTACCAAAGATATGTTCTTTTTCAAAATTTATGTCCTCCATCCCTAATTCAGGTCATATGACAAATTTTAGTGAAAGTAGTTACACAGTGGGAGGAAAGAAACAAAATCTAGGGCAGGAGACCAAACAGAGATAGACTCGGCTTCCTGAGAATTTGTCCTGGAACCCGTTCTTCTAAATGTCCTGCTATTCCCAGCTGAACCAGAATAATTCCTAAAAGTTCTAAGATCCTGAACCATGTTTCCCAGTGAGTAGACATCAGAACTACAGCCTGGGAGTAAGGTTAAGACTCAGAGACCTCTTGTTTACATATGTCTTCTGTAAGTTGCTTATTTCAAAGTCTGGGCTCACCTGCACTTGTGCTAAGAGCTGCTGCACTAGTGTTCAGAATTCTTTCTTATATTTACATTTTTGTGAACATCTCTGGCCCAGTGAGTGTTGTGATTTCTTACTGCCCAGGCTTCTCTGAATCATATTTATACATTCTGTAACGAGGAAATGCTAGAAAAGCTAAATTAAACAAACATTAAGAACAGAACATCTGCAATGCAGGGAAACTAGCTGAACCAATGCCTTTCTTCTTGTCTGAGTGGGAACACGGGAGAAAAAAAAGGAGAGTGTGATGAAATCTTGTTATTAACAGTATTTCATTTCTTTGGAAAGGGAAGCAAGGGTCAAGGAAGGATAAAGCCACACTTCCTTTCCGTCAGGCAACTTGGGACTTTATTGATGCCACTGTTCTCAGATCTCTCATATTCCTAGACTCTTCACTATTGCTGTTTCTCACAACATGCTGGCTTTACTCAGTGACTGCTGTGGAAAAGATGGGGTGATCAGGACCATGCAGACAGCACGTCATCTATTAAGAGTCATTTCTGACTGAAAAGAGTAGGTTGCCAAATCTCTGGGAAGCACATCATAATAGGACTTGAATAATTCATTTTAAAAAATCCTCTTGCACTTCTTTAGAATGTAGTTTATCTTCACTTGGATTATCTTCAAAAGCCAGTGTACTTGTGAACATGTAACTTCATTTGTATTTCTATTTAGCTGCGTCCAGTTAAGCTCCTTTCTCCAGTCAGTTCCTGCAGTAATCAAATGTAGCTTGAGAAACTTCCACCTTGAGGAACCATTTTTAAAACTGAAAACTTGGTCAGGAAGTCGCACTGACACTGTTTTGATAAGAACAACGGAACAAAACAAAACCGTGCTGCGCAAGATTAACAAGCTTGAGCTGACAGAGAGGTTGGAATAATTTCTGGCAAACCAAAAATCAGCACATTAGGACTGTAAAGCATTGCAATTAATTTCAAAATATAAAATAATGATTCCTCTAGTCAAAATTTATCCTATTGGTTAGCTCTTATGGTATAAACTAAATTACCTCTCCCTCTTTTTCTCTCTTTCTTTCTCTCTCCCTCTACATACACCCCCCCACACACACACACACCTGTGTGATACTAAAAATTCATATTCAAGCTCATGTTATGTCCTACTGACTTTGAGAAAGCTTAATGCCATGATGCTTATGACAAAAGTAGTTTCAGGTCATAGTGAGCATTCAGGGCCTTACTTATTGTTTCTGAAGGTAAATATTTCTAACTTTTCAAAGCGTTTTCTTAAAGGATTTCTTAAAGTCTTCCTGTCCATGAACTTTCTTGAGTATAGGTAGCATATTTCACTGAAGAATTTCTTTTTTACTGAAACAGCCTTTTGTTTGATCCTAACTTAATCTGAATTGATTTATATGAAAGTCAGGTAAGCAGACATCCCAAGATGAGACCAATTTCAAGAAGAGGGCAGTGAGACAATAGATTTAACAATTGAGTCAATAATCACAAGATACAAAAGTTGACATGGAATCAAGCTGAGAAAAGTTCTAGTTTATTCTGAATTCTTTTCAAGACTTCCTTGAATTATACAGCAATACTGTTACATGGAAAGTTTGTCTTGGCAGCAACATTGTGTTGTCACCAGTGTCAATTTCCCATATCAGAACATATTGACTCCGTAAGCCCATCAAAATTAGAAATATAAAAACAATAAATAATAAAGCAAACATTTTGTCTCCATACTAAACAAGACTTTCACTAAGAAATAAGTCTTGTTTGATTTAGTTATGGGTTAGATTTACCAGTCTATAGCAATCTAATCAAGGGCAATAGACCTTGTTAATAATTCAACCAAGATGAGTTATTTGCTATGTTGGACCACTGAGACAAAATCTGAGATAATAGAGCTCCATGTTCCTATGGCCACAATATTTATTCTGTCTTCATTGCCTCTAGAATAACATTTCTGATGTTTAGTGGCAGTATGCTTAAGAGATATTCCTTAAAAAATGTGTTCCTAGTCACCCGTGGTTGCTATCTTCTACACATACAATTCCCCTTTGGAGATTCATCGTGCACAGCAGCATACATTTCTAAGAATTCTCCTATAAAGAACCTTTTTAGCCTAGCATTTGCCAAACTTATTTGACCACAGAAGTAATATTTTTTTCTTGGAACACCAATTTATATCTCATAGAACTATTATTCCAAGAAAGACTTCAGAGCAGAGGTTGCAGTGCACTCCAGATTCCCCTTAAGGAATAAAGGGCTTATTCTCCAGCTTCTATGAATGCTTCCGGTTGATTACATTCAGGCTGTGTTCAGAAATTGCCATTAGCTGGAGAGAACTGCCTCTCCCGAGTTTGTAACCCCTTCCCAGGGCCTGCATGCATTCACGACTGGTCAGGTCAGGAGTATAAAACTTAGACAGCTCATCCAGGGTCAGAGCTCACTTCAGACTTAGCTGAGGCCTTTGTTGAGACAGTTTCATAGCCCACTTTCTCTCTCTGCTAGCTCTTGTTTTTCTCCCTTCTTTCTTTCTTTTTTTATTTCCTTCCCTTCTTTTCTCTTCCCTTGCACAGTTGTTGATTCTAAAAGCACTGCTTAAAAAACTTCCTGAATGCTTCTCTCTATCTCTGAGTTTATTTTTGGAAGAACCCAACCTACAAAACATGTTAGGACATTTAGGTCTATTGTAGAACACTGGTACAAGGGAAGAGGGAGTGTACACCAAATCATGTGCAGAAAGAAAACATTCCAGACTTGAGAAGAAAATTTCTAGAAAACAGAGTAAACAATGAACCTCCACTTATTTTATTTTAATAAGCCCAGGATTGGAGTGCCAGGTGAGGAGTGATAGGCTCTCTGAGGAGTCTATAAAGAGAACTGGCTTTTCAGGGAACAAAGAATCTGACCGCCTCAAAGAAATAAAAGCTTCAAAAGCTGATGAAAATTTACAAGTCCCCATCATTATTATCTGACTTCTTAGTGTTCCTTCCTCTAATCCTGACTTCTTTCTATCCATTCACCCCTAGCAGCTAGAATGATGCTTTTAAAATGTAAATATGCCCATGTCACATCCCTACTTAAAACCCTTCAATTGCAAGCATTGCTCTCAAATTTCTAAGCCTGACATATAAGACTCTTTATGATTTAACCCCTCAAGTCACTCTTGACTCCATCCCCTGGATTCCAGCTCTATTGAACTTCTTTTGGTTCCTTGGAAATGGCATGCCCTGAAATAACCCTGGGCCTCTGCATGTGCTATCACCTTTGCCTGGACCCCTCCCTCCCACTCTCATTCATTCATCTTCTAGGTCCCAGCTGAAGTGCCATTCCCTTCAGGAAGCTTTGCATGGCCACTCCCATCAAGTCATAGTTTAGTTCCCCTGTCATTTGCTGCCACATCACTCTATACCTCCCTTAACTTAGCAAACAGCATAATGTAATTGTTCAGTAATAGGTCCCTCCTGTCAATAGACTGTAAGGACATCAGTGACAGGGACGATATCTTACGGTGCCTATTCACCTGTGATTAGCACATAGTAGGTATTCAATAAATATAGGTCAAATGTATGAATAATACCTAGCTCCTTCGCATTTCTTGATTCTAAAATAGTAGTGTAGAAATTCTGACAAAAGCCAAATCAATGTCAAACCCTCATCTTTCCTTAAAAGAGTAACGTTTTGGGGTTATAAAAACCTAACATCTTTCTTCTCTAGTCACTTCTGGCTTAATAATCTATGCCTCTGCTCAACTAAAGTACTGAGTAGATATATAAGAATTCACATATTTGGGAATATATATATGATATATAATAAATAAAAATGTATGTATACTTGGCAGTGCCATCCATCTATCTATCTTAAATACAGTTTATTATGCAGGACACATTAGATACAATTCCCGCCTCTAGGAGACCTACAATTTTGTTGAAGTCAAAACTAGAGAATATAAAGCACTAAGCTTTTTGGTTTAGATCAGCAGTTTCTGAGCTGGGTGTCATCATCAGTTATAAAGTGTGTCACAAATAATTTAGTACTAACGAAAAAGTATCAACATATGAAAATTAGTTTTTAATAAATAAGAGCAATTGTTAAGGTAATTGCTTTAATAATATCACTCACTTTTTGCAATCCAATATGTATTCTTGAGTGGAAGAGAAGACAGTTAATTGGAAATTATTCATAATCCTGACTAAATCTGGAACTTTGTCTTATGAGTGAATCCATCAATCACATGTGATACATGGGGAAGGACCTCTGGATTAGAGTGTAATGCAATAAGTTTTCACAGACTGGGGATATCAGTTTGGACTAGAGGCATATAGGGAGGCCACAGGTATGATGGCTGCTCCATTGAGAATCTAGCCAGCCTGAAGGTTTGCCTTGGCAGTAAATTGATATGTATAACTTGTACAAGTCTTGATCTATAGGTTTGAAATAGGGAATGGTTTGGTTTAACCCCACTAAGTTTTAGCACAGGTTTCTTCTATATATAATAAGATATTTAGTGGGACTTTTCATGATGCCCACTAAATTGTCAATAAAGCTTCAAAGATGAAGAAAAGAATGTCCAAGTACTCACACACTCTTACAGGATCCAACAACAGTTGTGTTGAGAAACTGTCATAAAGACTTATAAAAAATGGAAAAATAGGCCACGAAATGAGTAGCCACTGCATCAAGCCTCTACAACTTGGCCAATCCACAGAAGATCAGGAAGGTGGAAGATGGGAGTAAATTATTAGAATTGTCAAAACTGCCAGATTACAATGAAAAGGCTTTTGCCTTCCCTCTCAAAATGGGAAAGGATGAGAGTTATTCCTTCCAAATTCAAGTGGAGGGAAGAGCTAAGAGAATTGGGTTCCCTGCAAGAAAGTGAGGCCGTTATCTCATTTCCTAGCTGGATACTTGACAAGTATTAACTACAGGCCCATCTGTGTGCAGCCATAGAATGGAATGGATCTTGGTGAGGGAATTCTTGGGACAGCTTGATGTATTTCTCTGAAAATTACATAGGTGTTTCCTGCTTATCATCTGGCGATTTCTGAAGGTGACAGGTTTTCATGAGTAGCAGAAGAATAAAAAAATACCATGATACATCTTATAAGGAAGAGACTAGCCCCTGATGCTTGAGGACTTGGGGAAGAGGACTTCAGCAGTGCTCATGCCCCATCATGAGGAAAACAGAGATTATAGAAGAAGAGAGAGAGACAAGAAATTTAATTCCATGAAAAGAGAAGAGGTTTAGGGTATGGGCCATAACAAGATTTTTTTCAAGAGGCCCCTCATCAGTAAAGAAAGCTAAGGTGAGGTTGAGCACTGCTTCAGGAAAATGACACCAATCATCTACGTAGAACACTGCAGCAGTGAAGGCCACCAGTAGGAGATAGAACCAGGTAAAGCCAGAGCAAATCCAGAGAGGTCTCCTTATCAACAGCAGATGACAGGTTGTATAAGAAGAAACCTGCCATTTCTCTTATCTCCCCTCTCAAACCCAATGCTAGAAGAGTTTAGACCTTAAAAAGGAAAGGGATCCCAATTCATCTCTAGCCCTTCCCTCCCCTCCTGCCCCATAATACCTCTTTTCCCTCTCTAAGTCTCCCAAGTACAAGACTAACCAGCAATGGGTAAGGAGAGAATTTTATGGCAGACATGAGATTGAAGGGTTAAACTGAAATGGACTAGACTGTTAATTTTTAATATGTCCATATAAAGTTATATAAAATTCCCAAGAAATTACTAAAAAAAGAGGAAAGGAAGTTTTCACAGAACAGAATGAAATGAAGGCTAGAAAACAAAAATGTTTGACATTTGTTCTTTACTATATGAAGACCACTAAAACAAGTTATGTGCATGTTCCACGGTGGTTAGCATGATGCAAGACATGTAACAAATGCACAATGCACATGGCTTGGTCCATAAAGAAGAGTGTGCTTAGAGCCCAGGATAGACAGACTGTAGTAGCAGGAGGCAACTCTCCCTTAGAAGATGTTTTGTTCCAGCAGAGAAGGAAGAGTAAGATTGGGTAGGAAGTGGGTAGAGAGGAAAAAAACAGAATGGAAAAATACAGAGTACAGTGTAAATTGTGACAAGAGATTAGGATGTGTTAAGGGAGATGCTGCAGGAGGGAGGCATTAATGAGAGGAATGAAAACAGCAGAAGAGAGTCAAACAAAGAAGAACAGACAAAAAGCATAGAGGCGGCATGTATATGATCACTTTTATACATTTCAGTAGAAGTACCTATGTGCATGTGTATAACAAAAGTAAGTAAAATGTTTAAATGCATAGATAACCTTTAGAAATAAGAAAAGGGAGCAAAGGTCTTATATGAACCCCATGGAATGTTGTCCATGAGAATTTGGGAGTTTACATAATCAGAAATAGGACAGAATATGTCTGCTTAACTGGGCAAAAGGGGCAAGAAGGAAAATCCCCCAAAGGTTGCATATACTCAGTGGTCTAGCAATTGCACCTCAAACTAAAATTTATCCTACAGATGGTCTCCTATAAGGACTCGAAGTTAGAAAGATATACATATAAAACACAGAAAAGAGCATGACAGTATGATCCAATATGTGATCTCATGCAGAAGAAGAAAGGAGAGATAGGCCAATGAGAGAGAGGCAGATTGTATGAAAACTTGATTTTACAAAGGGATTTGTCCTGGAGTTTTGGGTTCCATTCCCCTTGTTGTGGGGTTCCATGCTGCAGAGTTTTTATACATGGAGAAAAGTGTAAATTCAAGGTACCATATATGATTCCATTGTCCCGAATTATTATTCCAAGAAACTAATAACCCATAAAATTCAGAGAAAATGGATGTTGCCTGCTTATTATTTGTTCTGTTTCCTTCATAGGAGTAGATGTCAGGGTTTAAGCAAATAAACTGTAATCTCACAGCAAATGCTTACTGAGGCCCCTAAGTCATATAAACAGATCCTGAGCCTCTGACTGTGTCTATGCATACCGAATCTTAATATTTGAAAATATCCAAATATTCACGTATTTTCCTCTCTTCACCGAATGCTTAGCATCAATACAAAACACATGCCTTTACTGAGCACAAGAGCCCCCTGGTGAGTCAGGGTGGAGAAACAAAAAAAAGAAAAAAGAAAAAGAAGAAATGATATTTGAGGGACTCAAAAGGTTCCTCAGTAAGCTTTGGCCAGTGCTATGCTTTCTACCCCTACAGCAATTGCCTCAGCACTAGTAGCATCACACACCTGCTCTTCTTAGACCTGAGATAATGCATGAAATCTCTTAGTTCAGTACCTAGCACATACCAAGTGATCATATACCCAGCTTATTTCTCTGACCGCAGGTGACATCATCACTTGACCTTCAAGGCTTGTAAGGAAGACTAAACCCTGTGGTTATTTATCTTCTGGCCCTTTGCTGTCTAACCTACGGTTCATGAATCAGTAGCCCAGGCATCACTGCAGTGCTTTTAAGAAATGCATAATCTGAGTCCCAAACATACTGAATCAGAACCTGCATTTCAACAAGATCCCAAGGTGATCTGTGTGCTCAACAACACAGGTTGTCAAACTTCACCAAATCAGATTCACGTCCAGATATTCAGTCTCCATTTGGTGTGGACCCAGATATTTTTTCAAAATATTTTCTAAAGCTTCTCGGGTAACTCTAAGGTGTATCCAGGGTTGGGAATCACTACATATTCTTGCTCATGCTGCTCCATGTTCTGCACTTGGGACGGCACCTCCAGGTGGAAAACACTCTGCTCAGAAGCAAGCAAGCGTGTCTTTGGTATCTCATTCATTTATTCAGTCAAAAAGTAGTGATTACTCTGTTCAAAACACCATGGCAACTACAAAGAATACCCTATGACAAGCGTGACACTGGCCCTAGTCATGGAGTTTGCATTCTAGTGCGAGAGAATGGAGAAATTCACAGGCAATTAAATACAGAGTGAGGATGTGTCTTTTGGTAGGAGAATTATAGGGTGATTAAAAAGCAGACACAGAGGTCACTAAACAATTACAAGGTCAACCTTTTCTTCAGATAAATATTTGAAAGTAAAACATCCCTATTAGTGCATCCTATATTGTACCTGGCTCTCAGAGATGAAATTAAGATTGTTGTCCTCAAAAACGATTTTCTGGGCTGGAAACTATCTGCAGGGCTGTCTGAAGTAGAATTCACCATCCCCCTCTCTGCTTCCCCACGCACAGTAGCCAAAGTATTTCGAACAAGAAACAGCAATTTTGCCTCCTAAAAAGCCCATCAGGGCAGTGTATTAATCACTCAAAAGCCACTGAAGAATTACAGTAAGACTTGTGTGAAGTCTTCAGGCTGCTTTTTCCCACGAATTACCAGACTGGCCACTGGAACTGAATTGACTGGCCAGCTCAGTCGACAGATTCAAGTAACTGCTCTGTCACTTTGCCAAATAGATTAACAATGTATTTGTTTGATTCCATATTTAACACAAGGATGTGGATTTGAAAAATGGTAAAACTGAAGTTACAAATAACCCTATTGCCACTCCTGATAGTCACAATTAAGCAGGTTAGTGAAGTAGTGGTTTTAACCGAAAGCTCTAGAAAGAGAAAAAGGTAGACTCCAATTCTGGCTTTGCAACTGAACAGCTCTGTGGGCTTGGGCTCCTTGAGCCTGAACTTCCTCATCTTTAAAGTAAGAATAATAATGGCACCCTCCTCATAGAGGTACTGAGGCTTCAAAGAGACAATGTATGCACAGCTTATAGCCCTATCTAGAACAAAGTAATACTCAGTATTAAGTATTGGTATTGTAGTTGTCACAAATTCTCTGAGTACATGAGTTCCAAGCCAATATTTAGAGTCACTCATTGAAGATATTATTTTCATATTTTTTCTATTAAACCCTCATTGCTTTACTAAAAGTATTTCTGTCTATAGTGCAACATGTTAAATGTTTCCCCAGTATCATTAGACAAGCCACTGGAAGGAGGACCAATGTTGGAATAAAGATTTGCAGGACACTAATACACTACTGACCCCATTCAACCTCTTTTTAAACTATTTTTATTTTTTGGGTATGGCTTAATGATCAATGATCATGTCACAAATTAATCCCTGCTGAGGAACAATACTTTCTGGGTCTGGTGAGGCCATTAGTAGCACATTTGGAGTCTTTATTTAAGTCATTATGCATTTCCTATGATGTATAGATTTCAATTTAAGTGCATTTGGCTGTCAAAGCCCTTTGCTTAAATTAGCAAAGGATTGATTTAAAATGCTAATAAAAGTAAATGGTATCTTAATGAGCATCACAGTAATTGTATAGCAGCCTAAGTCCTATATCCATAGAAACATAAGACAAAAGCTGATTATGATCACAAAAAAAAATAGATATCAGCCATAGGTCAGACTTCCTTTCTTTTTTTTCTGTCTTGTGACCAGAATAGTTTCATATAAACAAAATAATTCTTCTTCCTTATCTTCCTGTTCCTTCTGTCATATTAATTAAGATTTGATGTGTCCCCGTATACTGTTTACAGCAAAACAAGATGAGTGAACTGATTCAAATCAAAGAGCTGACTTTTCACCCAAATCCCATGCCAAAGACAAACTGAACTTTTGAGAGTTTAGAGATGTGAGTTTATTTTCACATTATTCTTTTTTTTTTCACTTGGAAGTATCTTGGTATAATTTTAGTTTTATGCATTTTGTAGTGGCTGGACATGGAAGGGATTTGGAGAGTTTATTTGAGTTAGTGCAGTAGAAACCTTATGTAAGTCATCTTGTTTTTAAAACTACAGAAGGAGATGTCAGTATAAATGTGAATAAATATGCACATATTTTACAGCCCTAGTGATGTTTTACAAAGTCTTTGCAGTGTTGATCATAGCCGAAACCAAAATATTCAATTACAGAGAAAGAAAACTTTCAAAATAGGCACAAGGTTGGGACTATGGACCCCTAAACTTTAATCCTAGCTATAAATAAGATTGTTTTAGAAAAAAGTGTCAAATTTTGGTCCTTACTCTCCAATGTTTTCCCACAACCAACCGCAAAAATGAGATAGGAAATTGGTTGGAATTAAAGTGTTAATAGCTTTGCTTCATATGTTGTTTATGTACGTTTGAATTGCCAGACACAAGTATCTTGAAACTTAATGCAAATAATCTAAGATCTGTGCCTTCAAATGGTTTACCATCTAAGGTTGGACAGCCCAGATAGGTCAACAAGTTGTAGTAATTTGGGAAACAATGACAACCCAACTTGTCTTGCTCTGTCTTATTTTGGAATACAGTGAAAATGTGATGCAAAGTTAGCTTGACCATAGAGAAATCCTTAAACTTGTAGAAGTTTTCTCCCACCTACATCCTAGATAAATCATCATCATCAATGATTATCATCTTTGCCATATTCACAACAGAACTTTGAGGATTATTATTCACATCTCAAAATATTTACTTCTGTTTATTACTAATGAATTCTCTATTGGTTCCTCCACAGAGATTTTCACAAAACAGTGCACCTCAAAGATTGATGCAATAAAAATCACCTGGGGATCCAGTTAAAAACACATATTTCTGAACCCCGCCTCCAGTGGTTTTGATCAGTAGATGTGGGGTGAAGCCTAAGATTCTGCATTTCCAAGAAGTTCCCAGGTGATGCTGATGATGCTGGTTCAGGGACCACAATTTGAGTAGCACTAATCTAAAGCTTTTCACTTTCTAACACTGAATCTGATCTCTACCTTCAGAAAAGGACTTCCTTTTTCAACTGAGATAATTGAGGCCATCTAATATGGGACAGTTTTTCAACATCAGAAACATTCTGGAATCCTAGACATTCTCTCTTCCTTCTGTTTCATCTCACATAAGGGACATATCCTTCCTCCTTGTCAAGTAAAGCCTATCACTTTAATTTCAATCCCATCCCTGTATCAATTATCTGCTCTATTAGTTAAGATTTAGTTCAGCTACAAGTGATAGAAAACCAAAATAAAAGTTTAAACAAGATAGAATATTCTCTCTACAATAAACATAAGCATCCCAGGGCTGTTATATTATCAGTCCCATAATCATCAGGTTGCAAATTCCTTCTATTTTGTTGCTCTTCCATTTGCAACATACTGCTTCCACATCAAAATCTGTCTCATAGGCGAAAGACTACAGCTCTAGCCATTAGATGCATTAGATCCATCCTAAAAGAGACAAAAAAAAAAATAGAAAGGTATACTCCTTCCTCTTAAGAACACTTCCTGGAAGTGTACATATCATCTCTGCTTACATCCCATGGACCAGAACTTAGTTATACAGCCATACCTAGCTGCAAAGGGGATTGGGAAAGTACCTTTGTATATGCCCAGATAAAATATGAGATTTATATTATGAGAAAGGAGAAGAGAGATACTGAGATACAATTAGCAGTCTCTATGGCATCCCCTCTCTTGATATTTACCCTTAACCTATAGTTTTCTTCTAGTGCTTCTTTCTAAGCCTATAAATATTCTAAAACAAAAATTTACTTTAACACTACTTTCTCCAGCTACCACTCAACCTTGAATCTTCCTTTACTTCTAAACTCATCAAAAATCAAGATTTCTTTTTATTGCCTACATTTTCTTACCACTCCCTTGTTCCTCAGCACCTTGTAATTGGGGTAAGACCTCATTACCTTTGAAACCACCTTCTGGTATGTCACCAGTGACTTCCTTATTTCCAAATACATTGACTTGTAAGTCCTTGTAATACTTCTCTAGGTATAAATTATTGCCATGGAAAAGATTATGGTAAAACTGAGGACACATGGCAAATAAATAGTTGGATATCAAAGGAGAGTGTTGCATTAGGGATCTTTTATTTTGAATGCAACCCCAAAAAGGCTTGTTGTTAAGAGGGACAGTTTGACTCAATAGTATTACAATAATTTTTTGTGAAATGTATGTAGGGATAGACCCTTAGAAATGTCTGCTTAGCCATAACTAGATAACACCTCACACAAATCCATGTGAAATAAAACCTTCCAAAGGAAATGTACACAACAAAGTGTTTGGCACACACAGCAAATTATTTCATTTAACTTGTATTTCAGCTCTCTAATATAAGCTGCACTTGTCAATCCTCTTATATTTTTAAAATATTAGAGTCATTGGATCTAGGCAAAATTTTGTTAGAAATTATTTTCCTAAGTTTTTTCTCAGAACTTTGCAGTGCTGGTGAGGAAAATGATATGTGAAAGAAGGACTGTGGGTTTCATAATAAACCCAATTTGCTTTGGTGTCCCTTGACTACAGAGGCAAGACCCTATAAGCCAGATGGACCCAAACTATGGCTCAAAAGAAATTTATAATTTTGTCATTAATCAACCTTTTATTCTATGCTTTGATTTGGGCTCCTCCCTGCTTCATGGATTTATATCAACCTTGATTTCCTTCCTGGGTTCAAGTTCTTGACTTTGTAGTTATACTTCATCTCCTTTCCTGTTTCCATTTCAGTATGGACACTGTCTGACAATCCTGGGTTCCTCAACTTCAAGCCCAGGGGTACTTCACCTTGGCTGCTTATTAGAATCATACAGAGAAATTTAAATATCTATTAATGCCTGGGCCCTACACACAGTACTCTGATTGAAGTGGGTCTGAGATGGGGCGAGGCATTGATAGCTTTAAAGGTGATTCTAATCTGCAGCCAGGTTTGAGAACTATCATTCTAGTTTTGTTTCTTTCCAAAATAACTATGAACCCTACTAAGGGGACCGCTCTATTTCCCTGTCCTGGCATCAGGCCACACTACCTTCAGTGGTCCCATGAAACTCAGAAAATTCAGGTGCCAGCAAGAATCATTAGATCTAAGATAGTAATCCATTTGTTCAACAAACATGTGATAAGAATACACTGTTTCCTAAATAAGGAAAACTAGCATGTAGTCCCTTTCCTTCAAGCTAACATGCTAGTAGAGGAGGTGGTGATGAAACAAATAATTATAGCAATATAATAGTACTTTAATCAAGGTATGAAGGAAATACTATGGAAATACAGAAGAGGAAGCAATTAGCCGTCTGTAAAGCTCTTGTAAGACTTCCTGAAGCACATTTGAGACTCAAAAAGTAAGCGGAAGTTGACCAGGAAGACGAGAAGAAAACAGGAGTCCAAGCTGAAGGGGCAGCCTAAACAAAAACATGAAGAAAAGGTATTCTGTATACATATAAATGGATGGCTTAAATTTTTCCTTAAAGAACAGTGTGAATTTTAAGACAACCCTGACTTTGGGAGTATTTTATATGCTTTTTAAAACTAAACAAAAACAATTTCCAGTGACGACAAAGTGATATAGCATTTTTGTAAACAAGACTAAATCACTGTGATGGCCCTACAAAAGAGAAAGATGAATAAAACTATAGTAGGAAAAACAAGAATGAAGCTATGACATATTTATTTTTTAAATCACATCAGCTTGTTTGCAAATTCTGACTTTTGGGCAATGCAAATAATTATAATGCCCTTAGGTCGGTAACCAAATTGGTGAGTCATACTTGAGATTAATTGACTCCAGCACCCGCCTCAAGATGCAATCTTCTATCTTTTAAGGCACAGGGTTTAGGATATAAACATTGTTAAGTATCCAAATGAATGCTTTGTATCAACTATTTAAATTTTGTGTAATGTGCAACAGAAACATGTGTTACTACCAGTTACATTGTTGTGTTGCTTGGTCTTAATCTCTGGGAACCCCATGCAAGACATTCTTACAAAATGGTACAGGGCCCACCATTCAGAAGGCACCTGAACCAACAGTGAGGTGCATACCTTATACACTTTCACATTTCTTCAAAATCAAAATCTCTGCCAAACTTTTCCTGTTCTTTCTCTTCCTAACTAGGCTTAGTGGTGTATTACATTCAAAAATCCCAAACTGAAAACTGGAAAGAGACGCTTTCACAACTGGGTTTCAAAACCCAGTTCCAGAAGAGGAACTTCTTCCACAGACCCAGAAATAATATCTAGGCCAATACCCAAACACAGTCAACATTTTCCAGACAGGTGCACACAGGGTTAATGACAAAAAATATAAGAAGAGAAAAGTGGCAAAGTATTACAGGAATAAAGAGGGGTGTGGCTACTAGAAAAGGGAGATTATGACAACCCAACATTTATTAGACAAGCTTTTAAAGAATTCAAATTCTGGCCTAGATTTCAAAGATATTAGAAGGGCCAATGAAACTGATTATTTTCAGTCTCTTTTTCCTAAATGTCTCCTCAACCTTCACTTTCCTTTTATTATATTTCAGTTACCCAGTAAATTTTAATAGTTGATCACTATTGAGCATATTTAAACAGAATTATTTAGAGCTGAGTTCACTGTTGGAATGCCATGTAATCAGGTGTGTCAGCCATTTTCCCCCAGGTGTAACAAAAGCGGTTTCCTGCTTACATTCATTTGAATGATAAATACAGAAAAGTGATATCTCAAATGTCACAATAAACTTTATACACTCTCAAACACCTCCTGTAAAGAATTTCCAATACAATAAAGATGATATCTCATGATTCTTCATATATGCGTTAACCTGTTTTTCCTTATTAGGAACAATAAGGTTAGAATCGATAATTGCATTTTTCTCTTCCCTACAGGTTTTGATGATCTGTTTCAAAAATAAAGAAACATGAAGTTGCAACCTTCTCAGACCCAGCTTTTATTACAT
Source organism: Smutsia gigantea (assembly GCA_032199065.1). Lineage (NCBI taxonomy): Eukaryota > Metazoa > Chordata > Mammalia > Pholidota > Manidae > Smutsia > Smutsia gigantea. The sequence goes on from JAVSCE010003551.1 coordinate 17,232, forward strand.
GGTTTATTTAAACTACCAAAGCTTTCAGTGCTGTGGAAGGTGTAGACAAGTATTTTCCAATTACCAATAAAAACAATATAAAGAGCTTGCTTTACATCGAGTTTTAGCACTCGTATGAAATTTCAGTAAACATTTTATTTTCTTAGGTCTACCCAACAACCTTGTAAATTGGGCAAGGCCAAAATGTTTGCCCATTTGATAGAGGTAACTAACCCAGAGACACTAAAAGACTTCCTGAATAGGAGAATCTATTATTTTTACTGTAAGTCCAAGTGCTTCTTGTGATCAGGAAAGCTTGAAAAATATTCGATTAGCTAATCCACATAAGAATTTTAGCACATACAGAATAGAGAATGCAGTCAATAATATTGTAATATATTTGTACATTAATAGATGGTAACTGTCATGGTGAGCATTTAGTAATGTATATAATTGTCAAATCACTATGTTGTACACCTGAAACCGATATAATATTGTAGTAAACTATATTTCAATAAGAAAATAATTTTAGCACAATGCTTGATGCATAGTATTTACCCAGTAAAAGCTGTTATCCATTGCAAATACTACTTATACCATTTATTACTAAATTAATGATCTTATCAGTATTCAAAAGCTGGTGTTTCAGGACAAGTTTAAGAGAAATACAAAAGCTTACTAAGGATCTCACTAAGCAATGCTTAACAACTGCTTGGAGACCAAATAATTTAATCAAATTTGTTCAAACCCCATAAGAACAAAGTAAAAATCCATGCACAATCATGTCATGGTGTCAAAGTCTTTCCTCAATGATGGTGTTATTTCTAGGAGTCTATTGTGGGAGAAAAAAAATCCAAAATACAGGAAAACTTTTATGCACAATAACGTTCATTACATTTTTTTATAAAAGCAACATGTTGGGGAATAGCTAAATATGTAAGAGAAATGGGTCATTGTGCAGGCATTAAAACATCATTAAACAGAATACACAACATAAGGAACTTCTTACTATGTTATAATTCTTAAAAAAGGCTTTCTATAAAATTTTACTCCTAATATAATCTCACTTAGCTATATAATACATGGAAAAAGAAGGAAGTATGTCAAAATGTTAATTATGGTTATTTACCGAATTTTAGAATAGGCATAACTTTAATTTCTTATACATTTTCAGTTTTGTAAATTTCCCCCAAAGCACAGAGGAAAATAAATATTAGTTCTTAACACGAATGAATAAAGCAAATTGTCATCTGTTTCCTGTCATGAACATGAATTTGCCTGTTCTGTCTCCATGATACAAATACCTGCGTGAGTGACTCTTGCAGTTCTGTGATGCTGGAGCCACATTTGCTATCACTACTGAACAAAGAAACCTTGGGCTTCATTGAGGAGCCACTGGATGCAAAATAAAACACAGCTCCAATCTGAGTATTGCAAAGACAGATATGTGGACTATTCAGAGACTTGGCTAACCTTTTTAAGATTTTTGAGTGTGCGCAGCTATCTGGTGATGTTCAGATCCGCATCCACCATCTGAATTTTAGGGCTGTTGTGCTAAGCACACAGATGGTCTCTCAGTTGTCTGCCTTTGATTGCTCCCAATCAAAATCTGCTTCCACTAACGCCAAAAGCAAAACTGGTAAACTGCTGGTTACACTATTTTGGATCAGAAGAGGAAGAAGCTGTGATCATGTCCTATGCACACTAGTGTTCTTCAGTTAGTGCTGTCCAACTCCACAGTAAGGAAATTGAATGGACCCATACAGAGCCATGGAAGGAAATTGCCTTCAGCTGATATTTTATATTGCTCTGCCTTGTCTTCAAGATCTGTGAATAAGCTTAATTCAAATCCTAAAGTCAAGTTCAGTAGTGTGCCAGCTCATCAAAAAGGTCCCAGAGAAACCTGGGCAAACAAAAGCTAATACAGTTCAATCTGTATTACTATCTAGCCACACTCCACACCTCCTCAGTATTGGTTTCCTTAAAGCATGGGGGAAAAAAATCTCTTTATCTATGTTCTTGCTGGATCTTCTGGAGATAAAATAACAGCTTCTGAGGAATCAATTTAAGGAATAGGGTTGCATTTGTTAATGTGTGAAAGTAGTGAGGCAGGAAGAAAATTGGGTGCTTAGATTTAGCTGTTAAAGCTCAACAAAGGTTGAAAAGAGCTCATTGGAACCCAAACACAGGGAGGAGTGGATAATGAGTAAAGAGAAATGGAACAGAGAATGGGGCAAAAATAATAAACAGAGTAGCTTAGCAATAGTTAGTGGAGCAGCTGGAAAACAGTCCCATGGATCCAGAGAACGTTCCTTCTGAAATGCCTGAGGGTTTTCAGCCCTTCTAATTTACTCTGTCTAGTGTGGCTGAAAGGGGATTAGAGCTCTAGTCCAAGCTGCAGGTGAAGGGTAAAAAAAAAGGCAAAACAAGGACGAGGAATAGAACTTCTCACTCAGTGAAGCAGAGAAGGATGTTGGCTGCAAAGAGATTGGAACTGGGTCATTCACAGTACCTAAAGTATTTTTTCTTTAAAGACGGCTAAGGTTGATTGCGCTTACTGGCATATTTACCTGCCTTCATAAAGCTGACACCTCAAGGGCCCTCATTTTACCTGTAGCAATATAGTTTTGTTGTGTTCGCTCCAACTGGCCAGTATATGATATTGTTCATGACTCAGTGCTGAGGAGAGAAACCACACCTTGAAAAAATGTTCTGGTGGTTGCAGTATGAGTGAACATGGCACAGGTTGGCAGCTGGAACACTTTGCAGCTTAGCATGGATCAGAAGCTAGAAGCTGCAGAACATTAGATCTCATTCTGTGCAGAATATATATAGCATCTTTGTCATCTGAATTAGTTTAGTTGCTCTCTTTGAGTGGCCACACTTGATTTTAGAAGCCATCAATCATCTGTGTTATCATTCTCCCCACAAAACTGTGATGATATAATGTGGAACTCCTGGAGTACAAGCGTTCTCACTGTTCTAAAAAAAGCAAACTGAATAAGTATTCATAGACACCAGTTAAATTTAACCTGAGCCTGGGATTGATACTTTTCTCAGAATTTGGACTCCTCTATTTTAAGAAACAGCGATGTCTACTCTGCTTCTAAGCAGATTTGGGCACATCGCCTCACTTTGCTAGGTCTCAGTTGCCCCATCGGTAAAATGAAGGGCATGTATAGATGAGGTATTAATGTATGAAAGAGAGTATGGTTGTGAAATAGCAAAATGACATTCTGATTCTTCTTTTAGGCAGATTGGTGACAAAACTTAATAAAACAGACTTCAGTCTGTCTGGCTCTCATTTTTGAGTACATAACCTGTGGAAGGACATTGTGATCCATGGTCTGACCCCTACTTCATCTCAGGCCACTTCCAAACATGGACTCTTTGTTCAATCATATAGATCTGTCTATAGGACACAGATACAGTGTACTCATGAGAGGTGCCTACCCTAACAATTATAGTTTAGAGGAGCAGAGGAAAATATGGGATCCATTTGGGCAGGCTTGCTACTAAGAAAAACAAGAAAGGGACTAGGCTACATATGTCCACTTTCTCCTGGATGGTTTGACTGGAATGAAGGTGGGTCAGTTAATGGTCCTAACTTTGGATCCTCTGTTAAAACTCAATAAATGTGGATTTTCAGCAACCTGACTTCTGTTTGCCCACTTATCTCAACTTTTTGGTTACTAAATGCTTCTTTCCAAATCTGATTGCCCCTGTTCTTGAAAGCTATAAATCCCCGTGAGTAAAGGGAACTGTTTGCCAGTACAGAAAGTAAGGAAAAAGGAGGAGAATATAAAAATCATTATGGCTGTTTTGCTCCAGGGCCTACACTGACTAGGGAGGACACATTCCAGCAGTTCCTCCCTGAAGATAATTTGCATTAGCAACTGGGAGATGACGTAGGGAGATTTGTGATCACAAAGCAGTTCAGTTCTGAGTCACTTTTTAGTTCAGGGTTTAAACATTTTTTCTAGTGAGTCAACTGGCTTTTTAATCAGCAACTTTCAGTTCGAGAATGCATCCATCTCTGACACTGCTGGCTTTGATGATGCTTAGTTCCAGAAGGGATTTTAGAGTTTGCCGAGTTTGACATTCTCAACTGTCATAATTAGGTATCTACTTGTTAATCACTCTTTCTCTAGGATCAAGTACAGTGCCTGGCACATAGTAAGTGCTCAATATTTGTTGAATTTGCAAGAGAGGAAACTGACTTCTAGGATGATTAAGTATCAGGCTCGCTAATAGCAGAACTGGGACCAGAACCCAGGCCACCAGCCACCTGAAATCATACATCTTCTTTCTGGTTAAGTAATTAAAACTAAATGCAAGGAACCATCCTTAGCTTAAACTAAAGACTGTAACAATTTCCTAATACATTTTGAAATTATTTGTGCATTTTTAAATCCTTGTAAGCATGGTGACTTAGAATGCAAGCCAAGGTTCGGCTTATAGGCAAATAGCCAATGATAATTCTTGTTACTCCTGCCTAAAGGTGAGAAATAAATTTCTGGAGGCAAGATGCCTAAGTACAAATCTGGGCTTAGGCACTGAACCAGTCCTATGACCTTATGCAAGTTACTTACACACTCTGAACTTTTTCAACTGTAAAATGGAAGAAGAGTGCCTACTTCATAGGGTTGATGCAAGGATTAACATAATGAACACATGTAAAGTGCCTAGAACCAAGTATGGTACATAATAAGTGTGAGCTATTATTATTGTTGTATTATAGTTGATAATTTGATCTCTAGGACTTTGGCAAATTCACATTTATTCTTCTTGTCTTCTTAAAGTTTGAGGATTACAGTAAAACAAGTGGTTACAGTATTCCATACACTAGCCATGGTATCCCAGGCACTCTCACATTAGATTATTTGCACAAATTTGGTCTTGGAAAGTGAGACTTAATAGCTAGAGCTTGTCCAGTTGATAAAAATCCCCTGTCATCTGTCTTCTTAATCACTGACACAAACTCAAAAGATGAAGAAGATTTGCAACCTCTCCTTTTGGTTTGATGTTTGAGGCAGGGGATTTGTCTGATGTCCAATTCGTGACAGTCCGCCATACCCAAAAGTAGCACATGCTGAAATACTTTTGGTGGGTTCTCACTGTCAAATCCAAGCAGATGAAAATTTAGCTTCCCTCTGCCTGACTAGTAGAAGAGAAACAATGAGAAAATTCTAGGAGATGGAGAGATTGCAGCATGGTTTAAGATACATGCTTATAAAACAATGGGAAATAATGGAAATTGGGATCAAGAGGGACCATGGTCTGTATATTTACCTGTCTGATTATCTGAATGGCTGAAGCCTAAGTGGAGGAAATCACCAATGAATCTTCTTTTCATGATGGGTCCACAGATCATTTTTACCAAATTCTCAAAAAGGCTTTGAAATAATACCAGATATTTTTACCACAACTGAAATGTGGAAAATATGAAAGCCTTGTTCCACTTAAAAATCCCTTGAGTGTATGTAAATTTCCACACCTGATCCTCCAGCTGCTATGTCACCACTGTGTTGGGAAGGAATTACTTCTTGGAAGAATGTATGGCTCACTTCTCATATCCTTGTGCTATGACAAAGATTCCTGTTCTGACCCAACTATTCTCTGAACTGAAAACAGAAACTTCTCAGGAGATGACCAGACAAGGGGATAACTACACTTTACTGATATCATTATTGCCTTTTCAAAGATATGAAGCAACTATGACTGTGAAATGCTATACCTTTACCTAAGCAACTATTCTAGGCTACATTCTCCAAGCAGTCACAGAGGCTACTAAGTCTGGTAGTAAGAACATCAGACACAGAGGAATTTGGTTCAAGCCTTGGTTCTACTATTTACTAGATGTTTGACCTTAAGCAAAGAATTTGTCTTTATTTTCTGCCTTGCTTTCTTCAGAATGAAAGTGCTGTTTTGGATAATTGCTAAGGTCCTTTCTAGCCTATTTTAAGATGGCTGATTGCTACTAAGCTGCTGTAACTACATCCATTGGTGTCTAAATTTTTAAAGGGACATTAAGATAGTGAAGTGTTCACATCTCTATGCTAGACTGTGGGGGAAGAGATTGGGTTGTAATGGTACCTCTTCAGCAACCTATCAAATAATTATATCTAGAAAGCTACTTACATGGAGAGGCGAGAGAGTGTAATGGAAAGCACATGTGATTTAGAGTTAGATGGCCTGGCTCTGAATCTTGGCTCATTCACTTAGCATCTCCTTTGAAAAAGTATCAACAACAAGAATAATAATACTTAGAAATCAAATTTGCTAAAGCATGAGAAATCAGGGAGACTTCTGCTTCTGTTTATGATGGAGTGACTACTACCAAATTTACCCTCTTGGTATATTAAAAAAATATATAAAACTAGACACAATGCAAAGCAACTGTTTTAAGGTATTGGTCAATAGGAAGTGCAGGACTTTGATCATTGAGGAAAGGAAAACATACAAGGTGAGCCCCAAATTCATGTCAGTTCTCTGCCTTGGGAAATTGGCAGTACAAGACACAGAAAAATAAACAACAAGCAGACCATAACAGATATCAGAGTTCAGGGAAAGATAAGAGACAGTGGAGAGCTGTGCAATAGGGTTCACAGATGACTGTGTTGGGGTTTCACTTAAGACATTGGCTAAGGGTTGGGCGGCGCAGGTATAGTACATGACTATGCAAGACCTAGCAGCAAGAGGCTATTATGGGGTTGAGAGGGGGACAAAGATTCCAGAGGCTGCACAGTGCTCAGAAACATTGGAATTCCACCACAACCAGAATGGAGAGACCTCAATAAAATTCCTAGCAATAAATTCAGAGCAGCTCAATAAAATTCAGCTAAGACAAAATGAAGGAAAAACAAAAGGACCATTCTGTAGGGTAATGGGGCTGCTCCAGACCCACCCTAACAAAGCCTATAACCCAGCCTTCACAAAAGCAAGGAGAACTGACAGTGAAGTAAAGGAAGAGAGCATACCCAACAGATTCCTTACAATATGTCATCCAAAATGGCTCGCAACACATTCTGTAATTTTTTCAACAAAGAAGAAAAAATGGCCCTAAATCAATAAAAAAGCAATCACTATGAAGAAACCCCAAGGCGGCCCAGATTTTGGAATTAACAGACAAGAATTTTAAAGCTGATGTTCAGAATATATTCAAAGATATAAAGGAAAAGATGGTTTGAAAAAGAGAGTAGTTTGAATAAGAGAACCGAATAAATCTTATCAGAGAAATGAAAACAGTAGAGAACCAAATCAAAATTCTAGAAATTTAAAGTATTGGAAATGAAACAATTCATGAGAAGCAAACTGGAGTTAGCAGAAGAGATCAGTGAGTTTGAAGACAAATTCATAGAATTTATCCACTCTGAAAATCAGAGAGAAAAATGTTGAAAAATCATTAAGTACTTCAGTAACCTATGACATAATACAAACTCTCACACATGCATGTAATTTGATCCCCAGAGACCAGGAGAGAGAGAATGAAGCAGAAATATTTTTGAAGAAATAATGTTCAAAGTTTATTAAATCTGGTGAAGAACAACAACCTGCACATCCACAAGCTCAACGAAACCCAGCAGCCTAATTATAATGAAAACCACACTCAGAAACATCAGAGTCAAATAGCTAAAAATCAAAGATAGAAGTCCTTAAAAGTGACTGGAGAATAATAGATTAATAATAGACAAAGCAACAGCAATATTATATATAATGTCAATTTATAGTAGAACTAACTGTGCTTCTATGACAGTGAACCATTAGAAAAAAAATATTGTAAGTAATTCCATTTAATATGCTTAGGGATAAACAATGATAGGCTTAGGGATAAATAAAAACTTAGGGATAAATTTTCTAAAATATGTATTAGACCTATATAGTATAAAACATGAAAACTAAAATAAGTACCAGACCTGAAAACTGTAAAACATTCATGGAAGAAAGTAAAGAAAACCTAAATAAAGGGAGAGATATGCCATGCCCATGATCAGAAAACTTAATTTTGTAAATGTGTCAATCAGTTCTCCCCAAATTGATCTATAGATTACATGCAATTTCAGTCAAAAGTTTGGCAAAATTCTTTGTATAAATGGACAAGTTTATGTTGACTATGTGAAAATACAAAGAACCTAAATAAGCAATCTTTAAAAAGAAAAGCAAAGTTGGAATGCTTTCACTACTTCATATCAAGACCCACTATAAAGCTACAGTAATCAAGACAGTGTGCTATTGGTGAAAAGATATTCAAGTAGGATCAATGGAATAGAATAGACACCAAAAAAAGACCCGTTCATGTATGCTCAATTGAATCTTAACAAAGGTTTCAAAGAAATTCAATGTAAAAATAATAGTCTTTTCAACAAATGAAACTGAATCAACTGGATATCCAAACAGGAAAAAAATGAATCTTTACCTCATAACCACATACACAAATTAACTTGAAATGGATCATATACCTGAACATAAAAGCTAAAGTTATAAAATTTCTAGAAGAATACATAAAAGAAAATCTCTGTGACCTTGATTTCTTAGGACAAAAACCCACTCATCATAATTGAAAAAAATGCTAAGCTAGACTTCACTGAAATGGAAAACTTCTTCTTTTAAAAATATACCAACGAAGAAAATTAAAATGCAAGTCGTAGATTAGAGGGAACTATTATACACACACACGTATACGTACACTAGCATTCAGGATATATAAAGGACTCTTCAAACTCAATATTAAGAAGTCAAGCAACTTAATAAAAGGAGGGGGTGCAAAAGACTTTTGAACACGTTACAAAAGAAGACATATGGAAGACCAATGAGCTTATGAAAAGATGCTCAACATCTTTAGTCTTCAAGAAAATGTAAATTAAAGGTAAAATGAGATAAAAATGCAGACCCATTAGAATGGTAAAAATTAAAAATTTAAAAGAGTGATATTAAGTGTTGGTGACAATGTGAAGAAATGGGAACTTTCATACCTGTAACCTGGAGTACAAAATGGTACAACCTCAATAGAAAGTTTTTGCAGTTTCTTACCAAGTTAAATGTATATCTACCCTATGACCCCAGCAATTCCATATCTAGGTGTTTTGTGCATGACCACAAAAAGATTTTCATTTGTTCATTAACTCATAGCAGTTTATTTATAATAGGTAAAATCTGGAAATGACCCAAATATTGATCAACAGAGAATAGATAACTTGCAGTATATTTTATTTAAAAATATATACTACAAAGCATTAAAAATTAACAATAAATAAAAATGAGCAGAAATAAGAAATGAACAAGTGATGTATGTAATAGCATGGATGAATTTCCAGAGTTCAGATTAAAGAAAGTGATACAGTATGATTTAATATATATGAAGTTCTAGAAAAAGGTAAGCTATTTTTTTAATGATAGAAATGGATTAGTGGCCAGGAGGTAGGGGTTACAAGAGGGGTTTTGACTTCAAAGGGGTGGAAGGGAACTCTTTGGGGTGATGTTCCATTTTATATCTGATAGGAGTAATGTTAGGTATAGACATTTGTCAAAAGTAATTCAATTGTACACTTAAAATGGGAACATTTTATTTGAGGTAAATTTTACCTCAAAAGATCTGACTTTAAAAGAAAGAGCATTCTAGATTTGAGAAATGTATTCTCTCTCTTCCCTGGAGCAGCATGAGCACATTTTCAGGCTTAGAAGTAATAGCTTTATTTGTAAATAAATGTCAGCTTTTATCTTGATGCCGAAGATGAAGTAGTATGCCCTTGTACTTGGATTGTGTGAATGTGTGTCAGTCAGAAAAGGAGCAAAGGATACTAAGGAAGCAGAGGGAGAAAAATAAGAAAAGAGCAGGGTGAGGTATTAAAGATTTGAAGAGCAAATTTATGCATTCCAGGCAAGATCACAGATCTGGGAAGGGTTATGCCTCTGCATGATCCATTAAGATAATCTGTGGGCGCGGATAGGTAGCTGAAGAACAGGAGGAAGTGGCTTGCGCTGATGGAGAGACTTTGCTTTTGCAATGGACGTGGTATCTAGAGCCATGTCACCAAATGTGTGCTCAATTCCTGGCTCTGAGGCCAGTTGGATTTGTATAAACCCTTTTAATAGTTTCCTGAAGTACCAGAATCCCTTAGTCAACTCCTGTGTATCTCTCCTTCAGGTAAATGATGATCAATTTACTAAGTCAGAGCTTGAGGTGAATCCCACCAGTGTCTCTGATCTAGTGAGCAGAGAGGGCTGCTGTTTGAACATGTTCAGAAACAAAAAATGCAGGATCCTTTCCCCCTCTTGACCATTGGCTTCTACTGTGACCCAGTGTAAATTATGCACCTTCTCATTGGAGCATTCCCAGCCTAAACAAAGAGCCAGCCACCCTCTGATTATTCCAGCTGGTTTATCCTATCTTGCAAAAGACACTTTCTCTTCCTTCCAAGATCCCTGCTGCACTCTCTGCTAAGTTCCTTATTCTCAACACCTGTATGAGATGAGAAAAAGATATCCAAATCCAATTGCCCACTTACTAGCTATTCCTTTATAGTGTCTCCAGGGATCTTGGAAGGGGTATTGGAATATGATAGGGAAGGAGAATGAAATGTCTGGTTCAAGTGAGGTTTGGAAGGCTTTCTATTATTCTCAAACTCCCTTGCCCCTGTTTCTGTACACACACAACTGGCAATTTCACTGAAGAGTTATTTTGTTTTCTTTCTTCCCAAGTAACTAGGAATGACGTTCGACAGTACAGCAATAGGGGTAGTATAAGCCATAGGAAAGAGCACTGGCTGGAGACAAGCTGACTTGGGTTCACATTCTGACTATGCCACTCTGCCATTCATACCAGTTGTGTGACCTAAAATAAGTCAGTTAATGTCTCTCTGAATCTCAGTTTTGTCATCTCTAATATGGGGATAATAATGCTTAGCTCAAAGGGTTGTTATAATGATTAAATGAAATGATGCCAAACACATGAAGCAGTGCCTGTCACAGGATAATCACTTAGCTTTGGGAGCTGTTGTTACTTATTATGAGTTCTCACCCTTGTTGACTCCATGGGAGCATTTTATCCTATTTTATCCTATCCTTTGCACTCTCTTCCTGAAATTCCAGACTCCTCTCTTTCAACTAAATCACTTATCACAGTGCCTTGCACATAAGTAAGTCTTCAACAAATGGTACTTATTTTGTTACTAAATCTTTTTATTAAACGAATTTCCAACCATGTGGTACAAAACAGACATTAAAATGTTGGTGGTTTAGAGACACCTCAGCTGACCATGTTTTTTCAAATGAGAATTTGGAAATCTCAAATATTTCTTTGAGGACCGAGTCAAAGACTCTGAGTCTTAACTTAGAATCTAGGCCCCAAAGTAGATTTTCTCTGTGCTTGGACTGTGTAACTCTGTTTGAGCTTTGGTGAATGGTCAGCAAGAGAAGGGGTCTATCTCAGAGCAAGTTTCCGTATTAACCCTTGTTGATCTCTCATTGTAACTCACTCTACCACTTTGCTATTCTTTGTCTTACCTAATCATATCTTGAACTGCTCCTTTGCTTTCAAGGTTACCCCTCCACACCTTATTCCTACCATATGTCTTCTTCACCAGCAACAGATGCTACTCTTGACATCAGATGGTATTTTTCATCCCTTCTAAATTGTCCTTATCTAACATCTTTCCTGTCCAAATCCTACTATACACACTGAAACTCTTTTGTACGTTCTGGACCGTGCTAAGTGCTGAAGAGATTATGGCAGATGAAATATCTAAGAAAGTCCTTGCCCATAAAAATCTTATGATTTCTTTAGGAAAATGGGATAAACATGAGAAACAAATTTCATAGACAAGAACTGGTTTAGCATCTTCTGTGCACAGGATACTTTACTAGGCCCCTGAGAAACGGAGTAGTATACGGGCTCCAGTTGCCTGCTCTCCTACTGAGGAGACAGAATGGACACAGCCACAAAAGCAAAGCACATCACTTACCTAGTATCAAATACAGAGAAGCATTAAAATGAATCAGATGCAAGAACAATCACTAAGGGTGACTGATCAGAGAATACTTCTTGGAGGAAGTGGAACCTGATTTGAACTCTAAGGAGGATATAGTTTAGGGAAATGGCAAAGAGGAGGAGGGTGTGTAGAGCATTCCAGACAGGGGAGCAGTGTGAACAAAGGTGTGGTGTCAGGAATGTTGTAGGTTGTTTGGAGACAATGAGTGCTCTGTTGAGCAGCAGTTGAAAAGTAAGATTTTACATGGCTTTGAATGCAAATCTAAGGAGCTTATATTTGATCCTGTGGCTGTGCTTCACAGAACCTAGGGCTCCACCTCAGTGGAGGTGGGAAAAAGGGAAGGTAGTGGGTGGGAAAGCTAAGTAGGCAGAGATCTAAGCCCTCCATCTCCATGGAAAACGGATTCCACTTTTTCTCTTTGATATATTGAGGAGGCATCATATAAGATTTCATTTTGAAGAAAGTCTTCTGCTACTTAAAAAATTGAAAAACCCTTCTGTAGATGCTAAAATCCATTAAAGAGTTTGAGCATAGACTATTAGAATCAGCACCCTAGAGAGTTTATCTCATCCAGTATATAACTAAAGTAGGAATCCTATTTTAACAACCCTAACAGCCTTTCTTTAAAAATTATTAGTGTGACAGAAAAACCACAATTTTACACGACTTTACATTCCACTACTGGATACCTCTAATGCAGGAGATCTTAACATCAAATCTACAAATCCCTTAGAGGTACTATGGTGGGAAAAAATATACCTTTAGTTTCCCTAATCTCTAACTGAAATTTACCATTTCTTCTATTATGAATATAGGCAAGCAAACCCTAGTAGTATTATCAATAACTCAAAAGCACAGATATTTTCATACCACTTTATCCATGCAGATGACTTCAATTTTTTAAAGATTTTTATAATCATATTTCAGTATAATTCATTTCCTGTGTAATCTTATGCATTTTACTTTCTGCATTTAAAAACATTGTTCTGAGAAGAGTTCATAGGCTTGATCAGATTTCCAAAAGGGTCCAAGACACAAAATAATGTTATAAAACTCCATATTATGTTTATGAAGTTGTTTTCTGTTGAGCCAGAATTTATCTTCCTTTAACATCTTCCCATGGTCCCCACATTTCCCCTTGACAGGTACAGAGAATAAGTCTAATGCGACTTCCATGTGACAGTCTGTCACATATTTGAAGACAGCTATCATGTGTCAATAGGCTTTTCTTCTTGAGCTAATCATCCCACCTTTTTATCTGTCTTTCAAAGATATGCCAGTGAATCCAGGGTCTGTCTCAATAGTCTCAGTACCTCCTGTTCCCCCCAGTCATAATAACCTTAGTCCAAGGACTGAGATATAACCAAATGCAGTCATTTATGCTTCCTGCTTATGCACACCCTGGCACCCAGAAGAGGTGAATCAGTTTAAGGAAGTGGTTAAATGGAGCTCCACAGGTCGGTGTTTGTATCCTATTTCTTCTGCATATTAGCTGGCTGACTTTGGGAAAATCTTCTGATCTCTGAAGCTCAGTCATCTGGGCCGTGGATAGCAACTTCTAACCTCCATTTACCATGGTTTCACATCCTCTCTCTGGATACATAATTTAAATGTGTTACCCCCTCAAGCCTCACTATTCTCACTGCATGGCTTGGCAAAGAACCACCACCTCCCAGAGGCTCACTTTCTCTTGAATCCCTAGAGGAATTTTAAAGAAACAAGCCACTAAGTCTGAAAACAATTTCTAACTAAGGTTTCTGTGGAAATGTGTTCCTTCTGCTTATGAGCCATAAGCAGCTGGGGTTATATCCCAATAAGTAATTTCCTCTTATTTTGTCAGTATAAAAGCACACTTTCAAATGTACTTGTCAAACCTATTTATCAGTCTACCTCTCCCATCCTTGCCAAAAAGAAAGTCCTAGGAAAGTTATCAGTAGGATGATACAGGAAGAGGTAGGAGAAGGTATCTGAGAAATATGAATGAGGCAGGTGTAAGATAAGCTATATGAACATTTTAGCCTGTATCACTTCAAGGTAACCAATTTCCTAAATTCAAATTCCACAACACTAAGTAGGGCACCCTTTTGTTAGGTAGGTAAACATGAGCAGCCAGGGAAGGGGAAGATAAGGTTCAAGGAAAAAACGCCCTTGTAGGGCATCCCAACTGAAGACAACAAAGCCTTTGAAAGGAGATTACCTCCTTGCCTAAGGGGACCAAGCCAAACTGGTCCCAACCAGGTCCCAGTGCAGGTGCAACTGAACAAAACGAAGAACTGCCCAAAGCACACCTCATCACAATCTCATTTTTAGAAAAGTGATTTTTGCACCACCCCTCCCCATGAGCTTTTCTGTGTCCATTTTGGGAAAAGACTTGTGCACCAAGAGAAATGGGTATATAACTAGAACTGTCAATCAAATGAACTGTCAGTCAGATAGACTCCTCCCAGTTAGGATGTAATAAATAGACCCTCTGCTAAAAGTTGGGGGCCTTTGTCTACCCTGACTCTGGCCCACTCCTCCCTTGGAGTGTATTCAAATAAAACTTTTGCTCTGCTCAGCTATTGTTTCTCTGCCTTTCAGTTATTTTTTGAAGTGGGGTCAAGTAACAAGAACAAACTCATTTGTAATATATTTGGTGCCATGACTTGGATTGCTACTCCTGCCATTAACATGTGCTAAATAAAAGCCTCCTGCAGCTTTAATTCTCTATCAGGTCTCTGGACTGAATTCTTTCCTTCAAGAAGACTAGAACTGAGGAATTCCACAATTCACCACCCAACAATGCTTTCATCTGCTTCATTCAGACTTAATCAAATGTCATCTTATTATAGAGTCCCAGGGTTTGCATGGAAATCCTGTATTCAATGAGTTTATCCTCACAGGACTTTGGTGATTTCTACATACAGGGTTTGCTCTTCCAAATAGAATGGTCATAATCATTCTATTCTCTCCTAGGTTGCATATCTTCTACAATGACTGACCCAGTGCTAAGAACATCCTCCATGTTCAGTAAAACTTTTAATAGCCTCTGTAATTACCCAATCAAGAATTTAATGTCCCCTCTGGGCTAAGGCCTGGTTAGGTGTTGAAGTGAGGGTAGGGTGGGAATGGCATGGGTGGCGGATGGCATGCGTAAGAGACTCCCTAAACTCCAAAATTCTTATAGCTTCATTAGGGAAAGAAATAAGGCAAATATTAAAAATAAACATTACACATATTATAGGCAGCTTCCTTCCCATCTTGAGTTATCTTTCTGTGGATTTTCTCTTCAAATCCTAAACAGAAGTCAAACTCTGATTAAGGTAAGGCCACTTCCCTCCCTTTCCACCAGGTCCCTTGTGCTCTCTCCCTTGTGCTCTTGCTCATTCTCATGCTCAAACTCTTGCTCTCACCATCTCAACTCTCCTCCTTCTCCTAACCACAACTCACCCCAATAACAAGTTACTCGATAGACTGTAAAATAAAAATCTGTGGTGCATATCCCCCCAAATTGTACCCATTCCCTTACCCCTTCTATTGAAACACATAGGCCCTTTAGTAAAACTCAGTGACCCAGCAGGAAGACAGCAAATTGCAGGACTTAAATTTATACTACTATATTTTAGAAGCTTTTATCTTTTTAAATAGCCTTATTAATTCAGACAAATGAATCTGATATTTTTAGAGATGATTTACCCATGCCTTTTAAACCAAGGAACTTCCTCCTCTGGTAGGACCCCAGTTCCTCCTCTGGTAGGATCCCAATTCCTCTTTGAGGTTGTGTCTTACTTAAGGATTGTTAGCCAAAGCTATGTTTAGTCTTCCATATGTGGCATCATTAAGTACAATCCAAGACTGTGATAACCTAGGCATTTATCCATAAAACTGTGGATGCATTAGATGTTAAATAAATGGTAGTTAACTGTAGAATAAATGACATGAGCTATTACACATGAACAAAATAAGCCTTTAGCAAACACAAGGAGCAGGGTGCATAAGCAGAAGGTTGAAGGAAGGGAAGTCTTGAAAGTTGTTTATTACCCAGTAAGTTTCAGAAGGCATTTGGAATGTCTCTTCAACAGTAGGCCTCTCAGGAGCTGCAGATTTAAAGAATGAAGCGCCCTGGGAACATTCCAGGCATATGGTACAACTTGGGAAGAAGGCTCAGGGGTGAGAGAAACATATTTGGGTTTGAAAAAATAACAGGAAGCATTTTGCCAAACTTGTTTTTCCCCTCAGTATTCAAAGTAAAAAAAAAGGAAATGCAATCCATATGGTTTGGATTCATTTATGCTCAATTATGAAGAGCTTCAAGACATCTTCTAACCTCTTAAATTTTTAGGCCCTTTTTCTCCCTGAAGAACAGGAAGTCTTAATTTTCCTAGCTTAAGGGAACTTGAAAACTAAACAGTTTATGTCGGATTTAAATATGGGAGTTCATGAGTTTAAATTCAGACAGACTTGGTATAATCCAATGTCCAAACTGCTGCCAACAATGGTTTCTCTACTCAGAACCCTCAGTGTGATATCTTTCAGAGCAATTCTGATTTGACTTTTGTTTTTAACTGGAGGTGAACATACTTCAAAATAAGAAAATTAAGGGGGTTCAGAATTTGTAACTGGGTTACTGGTGACTCCAGCCCAGTTGTACATCTGAACAAATTACCTCCATATGCTAGCATACCCCTGGTTTTTTTCATTTCTTACATCTGCAAAGGAAAAAAATATCTTCAAATATGTTAGTAAACAGCATACCATTTTATTTTAAAATCTTGATTTTTGATCCAAGAGAACTCTTACACACAGGATTAGCATTTTTACTGACATGCCCCAATTCTTAAATTTTCTTTTGTTCACCTCTAAGAATTGCTTCATATATTGAAATACACAGTTCATTATTTCCACTACAGATCACATGAAGGGTATCATTTTTAGAAGGCAATTAAGAGGGAGAGGTCATTCAAAGTGGAGAGTTAGACCAGTGATGGGACCACAAAGACATCATTTAGTTTGTTTTATTTTTCCACAATACTCAGCCCTAGATGTTGAGCTTCAGCTATGCCTTTCCACCCTGCCCCTCACCCTGATCTCTAAAGAGATACCCAGCCTTCTAATTTACTCCTACATCTCCTCTATTTCCATTCTGTTATAACTCTTTACAGTGTGGAATCTGCAGTCAGCAACAAGCTAACCAACCTTGGGAAGTTGCAAACACAGGAAGTAAGGTGGCCTATTCCTTCTATGTGAAACATACCATTGTCAAAGCTATACTTTCATATTCTTCACTGCTCCTCAGCTACTCCCATGTTGAAAGAACTTTAACCTCAAGTTTCAAGTCTCTTGAATTGGTATAGTTCAATTGTCCCAAAACACACCATTTTTTCCCCTTTCCCACGAGAGCTGCTGGATCCAGCTGTTGTGTCTGGTATCATTCCACCTATCTAGAAGTAGGCAATGAGGATGCTAGCTGTAGGTCTCCAGGCGCACAGGTATTCTATTTCATAATTACGTCAACTGCCACAGTTCACCATGAATGTTATCTGCTTACATTGGCTGAAGGGACTGTTTTCCTAGAACAGTCATAATGCTGCCTTTTTAGTAAGCCGGGTGGGAAGAGCAGGGGGTGCAGTGGAGTCTCATCAGGGTCAAAAAGAGAATGAGCAGCATTAAAAGAAAGGCAGAAGAAACATGACTGGTAACTTTTCACTGGAGCTAGGTGAGTTGTAAGAATATCTGATGTGAATAGAAGTACATAAAGCATTATCAAAACATGACTGAATTCATTCAATCAAAGGAACCACCCTTTGAGGTATTTCCAGTTTTAACAACAAAGAAATGGAAACAGTGGTTCAGTCGCCTGTTCACGGTTGCATTGCATAAATATGGTATATTTATATATAAGAAAATATAAATATGGGAATCAAGCCTAGGTCTCTGACTACAAGTCCAGTGTTCTTTGTTTTATTTTACAAGAAACCTACAATGACAATTTGTTCCAGGAGTTTTGAGGGGTGACACAGTGAAAAAGCATAGCTTTGTTCCTTTTTCAACTCTTCATTCAGGACATGATTCTCTTTTGCTTGATATAAGATTTTCCTTTCTTTAGTGAAATATTCTATTTTTTTAGGCTTTTCACATTTTTGGAACAAATGCTTCCCAAGAGTTGTGTATTTTCTATCTCATCACTTAGTTGTGGATAGAATTTAGCTTAAAAGGATCAAGTTGCCTAAAAGCAAGTTAAATGGGTGGCAGCAACTGCAAGTCCTGAAGCTCACTATTGAGCATGCCATTTTAGGAATCTCTATAGTGTATCTCAATAAGAAATAATTACAGAAAAAGAAATTCACAAGGGGATATTTGGAACTTCATATCTCTTTATTTCAGCTCCCAAATAACCCTCCTACTTTGCTCCAGTGGAGCCCTTGAGGGGAGGGAAGGAGGCAAAAAACATTGGACAGTATTCTCCAAGATGATTTCAACCTATTCTTTTAATATATATGAGGGAGTGTGGTATAATGGTTAAAACACAAGCTCGACCATCAGATCCAAGTTTAAGCTGTCTCCAGCTCTTTCAAGTTGTGCGGCCTTGAAAAGTTATTTAACTTCTCTGGGCAATACATTTTTCATCTACAAAATACAGATAATAATACTAACTACCTTATAGGGTAGTTGTATTAAATAAGATAATATGTGTATATGGTGTGTGTGTGTATGTATTTATGTACATGATGAAATAAAGTGGTCCTGATTGAGCTTAAATAAAGATAGGGGCCAACAGTGACCCAGGCATCTCCTGTTATAAGTGATTAGTATAGGAGAAGGCCTAGAGGAAATAATGCATTTAGGGAAAAAATTGAAGATATAAAGCAAAGAGAAGGAGCTTTCTTTGCTTCTGTGTTGCTGAAGGTGTTAGTCCAATCTGCTGTTTACTTATAGAATCTTGAATTAAGAAGAAACTTGACAGGGCCTTTAAATTCACCTTTTCTCAAGAAAGGACCACACCTATCCCAGTCCAGGAGCCTGAGGATAGTTGAACAACTGGTTATTTCACTGAAACTCCAAGGTCAGTCTAGTTCAGAAAGAGAGAATTTTAAGTTTGAAACTATAATAATTATTCATTTAAGCAACATTCCTGAATAACTACTATGTGTGTAGTGCTGAGAGACCAAAGTTAGGAGGGTAGGGGGTCAGCCATAGTTCCAATATTCAAGAAATTCACATACAGTTTACAGAGATAACTGTATAAACAGATATTTATAATGCAATGAGGGAAGTGCCATAATACAGGTGTATGCAAAAGAGAGAACAAATAATAATGGATGGTCAGTTAGGGAAGGGTTCTCTGAGAAAGTGAGATTTTAGTTAAGTCTTACAGGATGGAGAAAAGCTCACCAGTGAGAGGTCAGAGGAAGGTAGGAAGACAATCCAGACAGAAAGAGGTTGTTCAAAGACACTGTGATGTTAAAAAACAAAACAAAACAAAAAATTGCACACTTGTGGATCTACAAGGATTTCAGGAAGGTTGGAGCTCAGAGTGCAGAAGGGTGGAAGATGTGGGTAAGGCAGGGTAGCAGACAAAGCTGAAGAGCTAGGTAGGGAGCAAATCATGAGGCATTGTTTTGAAGCACGCCAAAGGAGTTAGATGTTATCATTAGCACACGGAAGAATTTTAAACAGGGATGGGACATAATCAAATTTGTGTTTTAGCCTGATCACTCTAGTTACAGTGTAGAGAATGGATTATAAACAGTAAAAGACTGAGCCAAGGAAACCAATAAGGAGGATGATGCAGTAAGGTAGGTGCGAGAGGATGGATCTGGACTAAGGTACTTGCAGTGAGAGAAGAGTAGAAAATCATAAAGCACTGCTGGAGCAACGGCTTCTTATCTTATCAGAAAGATAGAAAGGTAGTAGGGAAGTAGGCTCAGGAAACACACCAGTCAAGTCCCAAAGCCTTCACTGTAGGTGTGAATGCAAAATACATCCATTTTGACTAACTTCCCCTTAGTAAACAGAACAGTAGATTACTGGAGCCTCAACCTTTCTAGTTTATCAAACACGATTAAGAGTGTATTTCTTCCCTAAAGTATACACACTCCAGGTTATAAAACTCAAAAGAAAAATAAGAATTAATGTTGCATTGATTCTCACTTACTTCTGATGTAACCCAAGCCATTATGTTCAGCTCCTCACTTATATGGCTTACACAATAGAGCTAAAGGGGTGGAGACTTTCTCATTCTCCACTGGGATACTGTCTTCATTCACCTAGTATTGACATCAAGAGTGAAGGAATCAAGGTGAATCAAACCATCAGTATTTCCTGAATGCCTCTTGGGTGCCCAGCCCTCCATCAGTACTGGCAAAAGTCAAGGGGTTGAGGACGGTATGCATGGAGGGTCTAGAACCATAAAATAGACTTCTTGCCCTCAAGAAGCTCACACTCTAATTGGCAAAGCATAGTTAGTATACAACCAATACATACCCACCCAAGAGACAGAAAAACTCTCTGACATAAATATGAAGTGCCCTAATAGCCTAAGGAAGGTTGCATTCAGTGTGGGCTGACAGATTCAAAGAAGGCTTCCTAGAGGAGACAGGATGTTCGTGAATTTGAAGGGTGAGTAAGATCTGAATGGGCAGAGAAGAAAGGGAGGTTCTATCAGACAAGGGCAGTGATGGGAATGAATATGGGGACACACATGTGGGAGTGGTTGGGGGGGTGGTAGCAGTGACAGAAAAACAAATAGAGTTTATTTCCTTCAATAACACCTTAACTAAGGGCAGGATAACTTCTTTCTGGCATCTATATTCTAGGTTTAAAAGGGACAGGACAAGCCTGGGAGAGAGGAGGTGTAAAGAATGCCCTGTGTGGTTTTTCTAAAGTGGATTCTGTGATGTTGCTCATCTCGTATTGGTGTTGGTACAAAATAGGGACAGGCTAGGAGGGAATAAGAAGTTAACAAGGAGAGAGAGGGAAAGAGAGCAAATGAGAATGAATGAATTAGCATTTATTGAGCACCTCTATTTCCATAACCTGTGTCACTTAGTCCCTTCCCAGTCTACAGATGAACCTAAGGAATGGACACATCCAGAAACTTCTTTAACACCGCACAGCTAGTTGGTGGCAAAACTAGAATGTGAGACTAGATGTATCTGACTTGAAAAACATTGTTCTTTCCATTGCTTCTCACTGCCTCAGAGCTAAGTGGTTCTCTAGCTGTAGACAGCATATTAGACTTGGACTCTGAAGATCTTAGTTCAAGATTTAGCTCTGCCACTTACTACCTGTGAATACATTAATTTCAACCTTTCTGAATCTCAGTTTCCTTATAAATAGCAACAAAAGTATCTACCCTATTCAGTCCACAAGACTGTTATAAAAGTTACATGAGATAACACATATAAGAGCAGTTTGCAGAATGTAAACACCACTCAAATGTGCATCTTATTGTGGTACATGGCAACTGAGCCTATACTCCACTCTGGCACTTACTACCTGGGCAACCTTCAGGTGGCCAAAGCTTTCCCCTGACGTTCTCTACAGGGCTGTAAAGATGAAGGAGCTTATCAAAACCCATCCATTCACTCATCTATAATGTATATTGATTAACTACTCTCTGCCAGACACTCTGCTAAAAGCTGAGAATAAAAAAGGATTGGCCCCGTTTTCAAGGAACTGCCAATCTAGTTGAAGATACAAGCTAAGAAATAGATAAACATTAAAAAAAATAAGACTGGCTTTTATGGGGGCATATATGCAGAATACAGTGAAGCTTAGAAAAGTAAGCCTTAACAATAACTTAAGGGAGTCAGAGAAAGAGTTACAATGTATAAGTTTTAACTAAGGCTTGACAAACGAGAAAGGATTTGCCCAGGAGCCAAAAGATGGGGCAGAAGAGTTCACCCAGCTATAGTGTACAGGGTAAGAAGAGCCTGAGCCAAAGATGAAATTCCAATATTAAAGACATAGGCAAAAATAAAAAAGATGCTATAGTAGACTTAGAGAGAAGTAGGACACAAAGAAAGTTCAGTATCATGACACTGCAAAAGGAGAGCATGGTCAAGAATTCCCAATGTTCTCAAGAGCCAAATAAAATGAGACTTGAAAAATACCCTCTGAATTTTGCAGCAAGGGTAGTCATTTGTGACCTTGCCAAGATCCTGTTAGGGAAGTGGTTGTTTTGGGTTCTCTATTTGGTAGAGTTAGAAAGTGAATGGGAATTGGGAAGCCAAGATTGCAGGTGGAGCATACTGTCATTCTAGAAATCTTGCTAATAGAAACAGCTAAGGATAGGAAGTAATGTAGAAGGATATAGGATTCAGAGAAGTGTTTGTTATTTTGTTTTTTGTAGGTCACAGATTTGAGCATTATATCTTGAAGGGATATATATAATAGTTGAAGACATAGGAGAAATAAAAGGTAATTGATAGACTGAGGTTCAAATGAGGCAAAGATATAAATAAGAATGCAGGAAATGAAATTAAAGACGGCGGCATGAGAGGTGAGACAGAGGCTTCCTCCTAAAACCACATATAATATGAAAATATAACTAATACAACTACTCTTGAAAGAGCAACAGGAAAGAAGACTGCAACAAACTGCATACACCTGGAGACAAGAGCAGCCCCCACTGAAAAGGGTAACATACTAAAGCTGTGGTCCTGTGGGATCCACGCCCTTCCCACACCCAAGCTCACCAATGGGAGGAAGAGGAATGGAGCAGGGAGGGAGTGGAGATCTGGGACTGCTGAATGCCTAACTCTGGAGATGTGCTCTGGGAGCACAAACCTACATTTCATGGTGCTTGCATGATACTCTCGTAATTAGGGGGTTGGAAAGCTAAGACAGGCAGAATACCTGGAGAGACTAAGATTACAGCTGCTTGTGGAAAGCAGGGATCCATATGCATCTGCTCTGGGACAAAAGAAACGTGGGCAGTCTGAGAGACTTCCTAACAAAGAAGCCCTTAGAAAGAGGGCTGCTAAAGGGGCAAGGTTTGCACAGAGCTTACTGCTCAGGAGAAAGGACAGGTAGACAAAATTGTCCGGGTGCACTCTGCCCAGAAGGTTGGGAGCTTTCATGATCTTCAGGTGCTCCAGCTCCCTGGCTGGCTACACAGGTCCAAGGACCCCTCTGTGATACACAGCCTACTGCGCTTTTCTCCCAGCCAGCCCCACCTGGCTCGCAAGCCAGCAAACCCTACCCTGGCATTAGGCCAGCCAGAGGGAAGATCTGTCTACAGCAACTACAAACACAAAGCACAGACGCTTATACCTGTGTGCTCAGCCCACTGATTCAGCAGTGGAAACAGGCATAGCAGCCAGAAAGAAGGAAACAGCTCTGTCCTCCCTCAGGCACCAATACCACTCCCTTGCAATCCCCAACATTGTTTCAGGGGCTGAGCAGCTCCAGAGAGTAGAGCTTCTGGGCAGTAGAGGGCACCATATGCAAATATGAAACGCCAAAGCAACCTGGTCCAGAGTAAAATTATTAATACAACTCCTGAGAAAGATTTAAATGAGATTGACCTCATGACTCTCCCTGAAAGGGAGTTCAAAATAAAAATCATTAACATGCCCATGGAGTTACAGAAAGATATTCAAGAACTCAGGAATGAACTACGGTCAGAGATCCAATCATTGAAGAGCACAATAGACGGTATTAAAAGAAGATTGGATACGGTAGAGGAGACAATAAATGAAATAGAAACTAGAGAAGACGAATACAAAGAAGCTGAGGCACAGAGAGAAAAAAGGATCTCTAAGAATGAAACAATATTGAGAGAACCGTGTGACCAATCCAAATGGAACAATATTCACATTATAGGGATACCAGAAGAAGAAGAGAGAGAAAAAGGGATAGAAAGTGTCTTTGAGGAGGTGATTGCTGAAAACTTCCACAATCTGGGGAAGGAGATAGTCTCTCAGGCCATGGAGGTACACAGATCTCCCAACACAAGGGACCCAAGGAAGACAACATCAAGACATATAGTAATTAAAATGGCAAAGATCAAGGATAAGGACAGACTGTTAAAAGCAGGCAGAGAGAGAAATAAGATCACACACAAAGGAAAGCTGATCAGGCTATCATCAGACTTCTCAACAGAAACTTATACAGGCCAGAAGGTACTGGCATGATGTATTTAATGCAATGAAGCAGAAGGGCCTTGAGCCAAGATTACTTTATCTGGCAAGATTATCATTTAAATTTGAAGGAGGGATTAAACAATTCCCAGATAAGCAAAAGCTGAGAGAATTTACCTCCCACAAACCATCTCCACAGTGTATTTTGGAGGGACTGCTATAGATGGAAGGGTTCCTAAGGTTTAATAGCTATCACCAGAGATAATAAAAACACAGTAAAGAAAGCAGAACAGCTAATTACTAAGAAAATGCAAAATTAAATTAACTATCCCCAAAGTCAATCAAGGGGTAGACAAACAGTACAGAATATGATACCTAATATATGAAGAATAGAGGAGGAAGAAAAAGGAGGAGGAAAAAACAAAAACAAAAAAAGAACCTTTAGATTGTATTTTTGTAATAGCATATTAAGTGAGTTAAGTTAGACTCTTAGAGAGTAAGGAAGTTAACCTTGAACGTTTGGTAACCATGAATGTAAAGCCTGCAATGCCTTTAAGTACATACCTATCCATAATCACCCTAAATGTAAATTGACTGAATGCACCAGTCAAAACACAGAGTCACTGAATGGATAAAAAAACAAGACCCATCTATATGCTGCCTTCAGGAGACTCACTTTAAACCCAAACACATACACAGACTAAAAGTGAAGGGATGGAGAAAGACATTTCATGCAACTAATAGGGAGAAAAAAGCAGGAGTTGCAGTACTTATATCAGACAAAATAGACTTCAAAACAAAGAAAGTCACAAGAGACAAAAAAGGACATTACATAATAATAAAAGGGTCAATCCAACAAGAAGATATAACCATTATAAATATCTATGCACCCAACACAGGAGCTCCTACATATGTGAAACAACTACTAACAGAATTAAAGGGGGAAATAGAATGCAATGCATTCATTCTAGGAGACTTCAACAGACCACTCACTCTGAAGGACAGATCAACAAGACAGAAAATAAGTAAGGTGACAGAGGCATTGAACAACACATTAGAACAGATGGACCTAACAGACATCTACAGAACTCTACACCCAAAAGCAGCAGAATACACATTCTTCTCCAGTGCACATGGAACATTTTCAAAAATAGATCATATACTAGGCCACAAAAAGAGCCTTGGTAAATTCAAAAAGATTGGAATTGTACCAACCAGCTTCTCAGACCACAAAGGAATGAAACTAGAAATGAATTTCGCAAAGAAAATGAAAAATCCCACAAATACATGGAGGCTTAATAACATGCTCCTAAATAATCAATGGATCCATGACCAAATAAAAACAGAGATCAAGCAATATATGGAGACAAATGACAACAATAATTCAACAATGCAAAATCTGTGGAACACAGTGAAGGCCATGCTAAGAGGGAAGTATATTACAATACAGGCCTACCTCAGGAAAGTAGAACATTCCCATATGAGCAGTCTAAACCCACAATTAACGAAACTAGAAAAAGAAGAACAAATGAGGCCCAAAGTCAGTAGAAGGAGGGACATAATAAAGATTAGAGCAGGAAAAAATAAAATCGAGAAAAATAAAACAATAGAAAGGATCAATGAAAGCAAGAGCTGGTTCTTTGAGAATATAAACAAAATAGATAAACCTCTAGCCAGACTTATCAAGAAAAAAAGAGAGTCTACTCACATAAACAGAATCAGAAATGAGAAAGGGAAAATCACTACAGACAGCACATAAACGAAGAATTATTAGAGAACACTATGAAAAATTATATGCTAACAAACTGGATAACCTAGAAGAAATGGGCAACTTTCTAGAGAAATACAACCTTCCAAGGCTGACCCAGAAAGAAACAGAAAATCTCAACAGACCAATTACCAGCAACGAAATAGAAGTGTTAATCAAAAACCTACCTAAGAACAAAATGCCTGGTCCAGATGGCTTCACCACTGAATTTTATCAAACATGTAGGGAAGACCTAATACCCATCCTCCTTAAAGTTTTCCAAGGAGCAGAAGAAGAGGGAATACTTCCAAACTCATTCTATGAGGCCAGCATCACTCTAATGCCATAACCAGGCAAAAAAACACCACAAGAAAAGAAAACTACAGACCAATATCCCTGATGAATACAGACGCAAAAATACTCAACAAAATATTAGCAAAACGAATTCAAAAATACATCAAAAGGATCATCCATCATGATCAAGTAGGATTTATTACAGAGATGCAAGGATGGTTCAACATTTGAAATTCCATCAACATCATCCACCACATCAACAAAAAGAAGGACAAAAACCACATGATCATCTCCATAGATGCTGAAAAAGCATTTGACAAAATTAAACATCCATTCATGATAAAAACTCTCAAGAAAATAGGTATAGAGGGCAAGTACCTCAACGTAATAAAGTCTAAATATGGCAAACCTACAGCCAACATTATACTTCACAGCGGGAAAGATGAAAGCTTTTCCTTTAAGATGGGGAAAAATACAAGGATGCCCACTCTCCCCACTTCTATTCAACATAGTACTGGAGGTCCTAGCCACGGCAATCAGACAACACAAAGAAATAAAAGGCATCCAGAATGGCAGGGAAGAAGTTAAACTGTCCCTGTTTGCAGATGACATGACATTGTACATAAAAATCCTTAAAGAATCTACTCCAAAATGACTAGATCTAACATCTGAATTCAGCAAAGTTGCAGGATACAAAATTAATGCACAGAAATCTATGGCATTCCTATACACTAACAATGACCTAGCAGAGAGAGAAATCAGGAAAACAATTCCATTCACAGTTGCATCAAAAAGAATAAAATACCTAGGAGCAAACCTAACCAAGGAAGTGAGAGACCTATACTCTGAAAACCAGAAGACACTCATGAGAGAAATTAAAGAAGATACCAATGAATGGAAACACATCCCATGCTCATGGATAGGAAGAATTAATATTGTCAAAATGGCCATTCTTCCTAAAGCAATCTACAGATTCAATGCAATTCCTATCAAAATACCAACAGCATTTTTCAACGAACTAGAGAAAATCATTCTAAAATTCATATGGAACCACAAAAGACCCCGAATAGCCAAAGCAATTCTGAGAAGGAAGAATAAAGCTGGGGGTATTATGCTCCCCAACTTCAAGCTTTACTACAAAGCCACAGTACTCAAGACAATTTGGTACTGGCACAAGAACAGACCCATAGACCAATGGAACAGACTAGAGAGCCCTGATATAAACACAACCATATATGGTCAATTAATATATGATAAAGGAGCCATGGACATACAATGGGGAAATGACAGCCTCTTCGACAACTGGTGTTGGCAAAACTGGACAGTTACATGCAAGAGAATGAAACTGGATTATTGTTTAAGCCCATAAACAAAAGTAAACTCAAAATGGATCAAGGACCTGAATGGAAGTCATGAAACCATAAAACTCTTGGAAGACAACATAGGCAAAAATCTCCTGAATATAAGCATGAGTGACTTCTTCCTGAACACATCTCCTCAAGCAAGGGAAACAAAAGCAAAAATGAACTCATGGGACTACATCAAACTAAAAAGTTTCTGTATGGCAAAGGACACCATCAACAGAACAAAAAAGGTATCCTACTGTATGGGAGAATATATTTGTAAATCACATATCTGACAAGGGGTTAACATCCAAAATACATAAAGAACTTACATGCCTCTACACCCAAAAAGCAAATAACCCAATTAAAAAAATGGTAGAGGATATGAAGAGACAGTTCTCCAAAGAATAAATTCAGGTGGGCAACAGACACATTAAAAGATGCTCCACATCACTAATCATCAGGAAAATGCAAATTAAAACCACAATGAGATATCACCTCACACCAGTTAGGATGGCCACCATCCAAAAGACTAAGAACAACAAATGCTGGCAAGGATGTGGAGAAAGGGTAATCCACCTACACTGCTGGTGGGAATGTAAGCTAGTTCAACCATTGTGGAAAGCAATATGGAGGTTCCTCAAAAAACTAAAAATAGAAATACTGTTTGACCCGGGAATCCCATTCCTTGTCATTTACCCAAAGAATACAGTTTCTCAGATTTAAAAAGACATATGCACCCCTATGTTTATTGCAGCACTTTTTACAATAGCCAAGATATGGAAGCAACCTAAATGACCATCAGTAGATGAATGGAAAAAGAAGAAGTGGTACATATACATAATGGAATACTATTCAGCCATAAGAAGGAAACAAATCCTGCCATTTGCAACAACATGGATGGAGGTGGAGGATATTATGCTCAGTGAAATAAGCCAGGCGGAGAAAGACAAGTGCCAAACGATTTCCCTCATTTGTGGAGTATAACAACAAAGCAAAACTGAAGGAACAAAATAGTAGCAGACTCAGAGACTCCAAGAAGGGACTAGTGGTTACCAAAGGGGAGGGTGGGTGGGGAGACTGGGAGAAGGGGATTGTGGGGTATTATGTTTAGTACACATGGTGTGAGGGGTCCTGGGGAAAACAGTGTAGCACAGAGAAGGCAAACAGTGAATCTGCGTCAACTTACTACACTGATGGACAGTGACTGAATTGGGGTATGAGTGGGGACTTGATAATATGGGTAAAGGTAGTAACCACATTGTTTTTTCATGTGAAACCTTCATAAGAGTGTATATCAATAATACCTTAATAAAAAAAAAGAATGCAGGAAGAAAGATTCATTTTGACAGGTGATGTTGCATAGAAGGTGAAGCTGAGTACAAAATAATTGTGTGTGTAGCACCTCCCATATAAACGGGCCTTTACATATACCTATTCTCTCTGCTTGAGATGCTCTTTTCCCCCTACCACTAGGCCAAATGCTTACTTCAGCTCAACTGTCACTTCGGCAAGGACATTTTTTTCTACTCCCCAGAGAAAAGGCTAGGTCCCCCTGTTGTACACTTTCATAGCACTGTTTTCTTCTCCCTCATAGCACTTTTGGCAGTTTGTAATCATGAATTCATTAATGTGATCATTTGAATGTCTGTTTCACCCACCAGATTGTACGCTCTATGAGGATAGAAGTCAAGCCTTTTTTCCTGCTCACTTCCTTATCTCCAGTATGTAATACATAGTGGCTAGCATAAAGTAGGTATTTAATAAAGACATGTTGAACCATCTTAAATGTATACAATTAATTGCACTAGGTGCTGACAAAATAGAAAATCCCCATTTTGTTTCCTGTAAGGGAACTTCAGTCTAGCAGAGAAGATAAGCCCCATATCCAAATGATTATAAAGCAGAGACAGCTCTTAGTTTAAATAACACTGCTTCCATAAAGTGAAATATTCATCCTACCCCAAATCAGCCATTCCTTCTTCTTAACTTTCACTACACTTTTCTCATTTGAATATGTTAGTACTACCTTTGGTTTACAGTTTATTAGCTTAGTTCTCCAGTCTTCCTGTCCAGTCTGTATATTACTCTTCTGTTTAAGTTGGAGTCAGTCTCAGTTTATTTCAGCTGAGACTCCTAATACATGTGATAACTTTCACTTAAACATGGAGTCATTCAACTCAGAATCACTTCACAACTAGGTTTTCTCTATAATTGGATTTTATCAACTGCAGTTTTGAAACACATTTGACAAAATTTTAAAATTCAATCACACAAATGGATTTTTGCCTTTGCTGTTACCTAATCAATGGCAGATTAGATTTTAGGTATTAGGTATTATACATTAGATATTAGGGTATTTAGGGAATTGAACTACTCAGTTTGCTTAACACAACTGGCTAGTTAACATAGTTACAGCAGTTTAAGATTATGCTGGTGTCATGAGAGATTTGGTTATTTCTTTTCTTTTTTCTTTATAAAGATACCATTAAACCAAAAGGCACAAGAGCAGCTATACTTTTATGCATTTTTTTAATAAGAAATCTTGACAGGCCTATCCAAAACCCTGGAATCCAGAAAAGTCTTTCTCATGCCTCTGGGAAATATTTTAAGGTATTTTGGGAAGCACTAGGCTAGAAATTAGGAATTTGCAACATTCCCCAAGAAGACCCAAATGTAACATGATCTTTAGCACCTTCTGTTTTGGGCAAAATCATGACAGCATGTTGTCATTGCCAACAATTTCCTTAGAGTCTTTGTGTCAAATTTTGTGGATGTCACAATGCCATTTGGATCTGGTCTGGTGTATGGAATACAATGTCAATGGTATCTAGGAGGTAGAATCTGTATTTTCACCAAAATTTCCAGAAAATGGTATAAAGCCAGGAATTTCCAATTTCTTCTAAACCTTGTAAAAAATGTTCCCACTCTTACATTCCATTTTTTTAACCTGATAAAGAAAGAGCATGGGCTTTGATGTCAGAAACACCTGAGTTCAAATTCTAGTTCCACCACTTAGTAGTCACCTTCAGGTAAGCCACTTACATTCTTTAATCCTTCATTTCTCTATCTTCCAAATGGGAATCATTCCACCTTATACACAGGATTTTTGTGAGGATTAAGTAAAATAACATATTAAAAGTACTGAGAACATAGTATCTGGCTCATAGGATACACTCTTCACATACTGCTGTTCCTTCCACCTTTTGAATAATGGGAATATAATTTAAAGCTTTATTTTCCATTTACTTTCATGTAGAAAATAATTGTATTTGGGGGCAATTTATTTTGTTCTTTTGCTATGAAATGAGTGATCTTTTGAGAAATGTATTCATATTTCATGTAGTGGCATCTAATGCATATGACTTTGCATCTTAGAAAATCATAAAATGAGAACTTCTATACTTTTTAGAATATCAGATAGACCATAGACAAGACCAAGATTCAGAAAGTATATGAATAAGAAATACTTGTGTTGCTTTATCAGCATGTTATCAGAAAATAGCCCAGATATGTACTTGAGGAGCAGACTAATAACATGGCCCAGAATGTTATATGATAAGAAGGCTTTTCTTGAGATGAAGAAATCTTGTGGGAAAGAACAGAAGTTTGAATACAAAAATAGATTATGGAGAAATTAGCTTATGCTTTATAAAATGAAGATTTAATACTTTTCTAAAATTTTCTAAGCATTATACTTTACATTGAACAGTAAAATGGTTTGAAGATATTTGGGTATTGGTTTTTAATGTCATCTTAGTGTTTCACATTTCAAATTCTGAAGCTGGTTGAAAATAAATAGCATCACAATCTGAGATGTCCAACATGGGCTTTAATTTCTTTCTGCTCCCCTTGATTTTGTAGTTTATGGTTTTAGAGTCTTTTTTTAATCTGAGGGTGATAATGGCTGCTATTAAAAGAATATTTGTTCAATTTAGACTTTCATTATGCCTTACATTTTTATTTACATTTTTTATTTAGTAATTAGGAAGAGAGTAGGAAATGAGATATTCAATGGAAAAAGTTATGTCAGTTAGAAACACTTCACCAGTTCTCATGTTCCCTTTTTGAAAAGTGAGCTCAACAGTCTACTAAGAACCTCTTCCTGAACACTTTCCTTATGCTGCCTCTAGGGAGATGGAAAGACACCGTTGACTGTTAACTTTGGGAAAAATAAAGGGAAATGAGTGGTCTGATTTTGTCCTTTTTTCCACCTAGGGGCAAACCTTCCTGCAGACAGCATAAATTCTGCTCTGTTCCTCCAGACGCAATCCAGTTCTGTCTAAAACTAGGTGGGTATATTTGCCTAATTCTAGGGATCAGTGAGCAGGCCCACTTGGGTACCTCAAACTCAGTATATCCGCAAACCAGATCTTCCCAATAGTAAAGGTGTTATTGGGGTATCCATATTACAGTTTTTGTTTTGTTTCTCAAAATATTTATAACCTGGGGTAAAAAAGAGTGGGTATTTATTGAGTACCTTTTCCCCCTTTCTTTAAAGAGCACATCATGTAAGAAAAATGTTTTCTTTTTATCTTTTTTTTTAATGTTTGACCTTGTCAATTATTATATTTATTTATTTATTTTTATTTGGTATCATTAATATAAAATCACATGAGCAACATTGTGGTTACTAGATTCCCCCCATTATCAAGTCTTCACCACATACCCCATTACAGTCACTCTCCATCAGCGTAGTAAGACACTATAGAATCACTACTTGTCTTCTCTGTGCTATGCTGCCTTCCCCATGACACCCCCCTATGTTATATGTGCTAATTGTAATGCCCCTTATTCCCCTTCTCCCTCCCTAGTCCCTTTCTTTTGGTAACTGTTAGTCCGTTCTTGGGTTCTGTGAGTCTGAATCTGTTTTGTTCCTTCAGCTTTTGCTTTGTTCTTATGCTCCACAGATGAGTGAAATCATTTGGTATTTGTCTTTCTCCGTCTGGCTTATTTCACTGAGCATAATACCCTCTAGCTCCACTCATGTTGTTGCAAATGGTAGGATTTGTTTTCTTCTTATGGCTGAATAATATTCCATTGTGTATATGTTCTTTATCCATTCATCTACTGATGGACACTTAGGTTGCTTCCATTTCTTGACTATTATAAATACTGCTGCGATAAACATAGGGGTGCATATGTCTTTTTCAAACTGGGCTCCTGCATTCTTAGGGTAAATTCCTAAGAGTGGAATCCCTGGGTCAAATGGTATTTCTATTTTGAGTTTTTTGAGGAACCTCCATACTGCTTTCCACAATGGTTGAACTAGTTTACATTCCTACCAGCAAGAAAAATGTTTTTTCTAAATATTAATAAAGAATAGCATTATCTGAAAGTTATATATATCTGAAGTAGCAGGTTACATTTTTAACATTTGCTCTTCTAACATGTGTTGCAGCATTATATCTACTAATCTTCTCCATATTTATTGGTAAGAAATTGGGATTTGAAACTTGAAAGTTCTTCACAAACAATGACTAGTGCTAACCCTTTACTTAGTGAATTATAGGAAAAAAGCCAAATCAATGAAATAGCTGAGGAAAGGTTGGTATACAAGAAAAATTAAATGTTCACAATTTGGCAAGAGTCTGGAGTAGCATATGATATCTGGCATCCAAAAACAAGTCTCCATTTCATGATTAAAGGAACATTTTTGAACCATAACCAAACACAAATGCAGCATCAAATAAAATTCAGATGGTCACCTTTCAACCTTAAAGGAAGTGAAAGGCGGTGTTTTACTTTTTAAATTACTGGTAATATAAAGACCACCAATGGGATGGAAGCATTTAAAAATGTTTCATGAAGTCTTCAGTTTTGGGTATTAAACTACCTGACAGTGACTACTACGTGTTTTACAAAGACCCAAATCTGAGTTCCTGAATCACCATATCCTGATACTGCCGCACAGAGTTATACCTGTGTTTTTATTTGTTGGACTATAGGTTGTGGATTGGACCTACTAGAAGTGACTATAAAGTAATATGCCTGTCTCTAAAAATTATGTCAGACCAAATATGATCATATTAAAATTGCCTCATTAACATCTTGTGTATTTGTTTCAGCCTTGCTGCCACTCAACAAAGTATGCTCTGACGCCTTTTAAATTAACCACAGCACAGTGCACAAATCTGAAGTATACATATCAATTAATTTCACCTCATTTTTATTTTTATTTTATTTTATTTTATTTTATGTGTGCATTCATATAACCACTACCCAGATCAAGATGTAGAACATTTCAAGAACTCAGAAAGTTCCTTTATGCTCACTACCTGTCATTACACTTGCCAAAAATAAACCATTCATAAACAATACCAGCATAGATTAATTTTGACAGTTTTTGAACTTTATATAAATAAAAACATATATTATGTACTTTTGGGTGTCTGGCATCTTTTGCTCAGCATTATGTCTTTAAAGTAATGCATGTTCTTTCTCTGTTTATTGCTATGTAATATTGCATTGTGTGACTATACCACAATTTAGGTATGCATTATACTACTGAAGGATATTTGGATTGTTTCTAATGTGGAGTTATGGATAATACCACTATACATATTATTGTACACATTTTCTTATGGACACAAGCATTCCTTACCCAAAAGTAGAATTGTTAGGGCATAGAAAGGTATTTAGCTTTTAGAAAAATACTACCAACCCAAAAGAACTAAAGCAGAATCTTGTACACCCATGTTCATAGCAAAAATTACTCACAAGAGCCAAAGGGTGAATGCAACACAACTGTCCATCAACAGATGAATGGATAAACAAAATGTTTTGTTTACAAACAATGGAATATTAGTCAGCCTTAAAAAGAAATTCTGACATGCTACAACATGGATGAATCTTAAGGATATTATGCTGCATGAAACAAGCCAGTCACAAAGAGACAAATATGTGTAATTCCACTTATATGAGGTGCCTAGAGTAGTCAACTTCATACAGGAAGAAAACAGAATGTTAGTTGAGGGGGTGGGGGTGGGGGCTGGGGGAAAAAGAAATGGAGAGTTGTTGTTTAATGGATACAGAGTTTCAGTTTTGCATGATGAAAAGAGTTCTGGGGATGGAGGGTACAGATGGTTGC
Source organism: Smutsia gigantea (assembly GCA_032199065.1). Lineage (NCBI taxonomy): Eukaryota > Metazoa > Chordata > Mammalia > Pholidota > Manidae > Smutsia > Smutsia gigantea. Next base: position 51,737 of record JAVSCE010003551.1, read on the forward strand.
ACAAAAATGTGAATGTACTTAACACCACTGAGCTGTACATTTGAAAATGGGTAAGATGGCAAATTTTATGTTATGTATACTTTACCATAATTTAAAAATTTTATAATATACTAGCAAATACTTTTCAAAAGTGATTATACTAGTTTATGCTTCCACCAGCAATGTATGAGAGTTCTAATTGTTGCACATTGTCACCAAGACTTGGTATTGTTCATCCATCTAATTTTAACAACAAACATGAGTATGTATTAGTAGTACTTCGTTATGGTTCTATTTTGCATTTCCTTAAGGACCAATGATGCTAAGCATCCTCTAATGTTTTATTGCTATTTGAATACCTTCTTTTATCAAGTGCCTGTTTGGCTCTTTTGCCCATGTATTTTTGTTGGTTTGTCTTCCTTTTTTCTTCCTGATTTATAGGAGTTCTTTATATATTCCAGATAAAAGTTCTTTGTCAGACTGATGCATTACGAAGATCTTCCCAGACACTGTAGCTTGCCTTTTCACTCACTATGGTGTCACTGGATGAACAGTTCTTACAGCTTTTTTTTTTTAATTTGCTAAATTGGAAACTTTTCATATAATTGGTGGGGGGAGTTGATGCCTACAAAAACATTTAAATCTTTAATGCTGAGTTGATGATGATGATAATTATGATGATGATACAAGCCTCCCCTCAAATCTAATCAAGGAGATATAGTGATAAAAGGTACAGAAAGACAAGCAAGCAGGGAGATAATATAGATGTCGGATGACTTAACCCATAATGTCATAGATACTACATGACAGAGATTTTTCACTTTCGCCTTCTTCTGGCAGTAATCTCTCATAAGTAGTTAGTGACTATGTTGGGTGTTTCAGGTCAGGAATATTGAATATAATTTTTTAAGCAGAAATTCTAAATTCTCTCATATTAATTCATGTACAGAAGTACCTAGCCTATCTAAGCACAGACCTAGATCTGAGAGTTATACTCTGTCTTTATTTCTATCTATCCCTATCTCCATCCTCTGTAGATAGTACTCCCAGCCAATAGCCCAAGCAAAACACCTGTAAGCCATCCTCAATTTATTGCTTCTCCCCGCCTTCACCTCAACCAATTAGTTACCAGAACCTGTGACCTCTACCTCTTAAATCTCTCTCAAAATATATCTCCTTTCCATCATGACTGTTTCTGCATTGGAGTTCACTTGAAAATTACACAACTTCTCACACCTCAGTCTATTCCTGTGGCTGGAACGCTCATCATTCCCTAGCTGAACATGAAAACTACCCTTCAAATGGAATTTAAGAGTCACCTTCCTTTACACCTTCCCTAACTTACCAGGTTTCCAAAGTTCCCTGGTCATACTTCTGATATAATTTTAATAAATTCTTTTTTGTTATTGTTGTTTATGAGTCTGTCTCACTCAGCTAGGCTCCAAGTTATTAGTGGGCAAAAATCATCATCTTATTCTTGTCTGTATCTACAGCACCTAGCCTTCTGCCATATACATAATAGACAGTTACTGTGTACTGCATTGATCTAAATGGAAATCCATATGGGAGATATGATTTATCCATACTCTGATCTTGATTTATCATTCTGCAGCAAGGTTATATTACTAGTTCATTTTCACTGTTGCTGTTATTAGATTCAACCAGTTTATATTATTATTTTTTAAAGTGGTAAAATACATGTAACATAAATTTACCCTCTCAACTACTTTTAACTACTGAACTTCATTCAGTAGTGTTAAGTATATGCATCTTGTCGCTCAACCAATATCCAGAAGTTTTCATCTTGCAAAACTGAAACTCTATGCCCATTAAAAAACAACTCCTCCATTCCTCTCTCCACCCAACCCCTGGAAACCACCATTCTATTTTCTGTTTCTATGAATTTGACTACTCCACATACCTTAGAAAAGTGGAATCATAGAGAATTTGTCTTTGTGGACTCCACCAGTTTGTTTTTGAATTCCAAAAATATTACATTACAAATGGGTATCAGAACAGTAAAACTTTAAAGTGGAAGCATTCCTATTTTAATTATTTCTTCACTCACAGACAGGTTTGTCCTGTGAGGACATGTGCAAGCTTATCAGAATTCCCTATTTCCTATTTGAGGAGCTAATGTGCATTTTTTTTTGTCATACAAGTTTCCAGATCCCTTGGAGAAAGGACAAGACAGCAGTCAGCATCACCCAGGAGAAATCCCAGTTAAAGTCTGTAAGCTCTTTAGTGTGTGCTGAACAGTGGGAAAAAGCAAACAAGTGTCAGAAAAGACAGTAAGCAAATTAAAGAAATACCAGAAATGTGACAGCACCATTCTAGGGAAAATTGTATCAGTTTTATTCACTTTCAACTAATTATTGGACCAACTAAAAGTTAAACTTAAGATTTGTCTAGAGTTGCCCTGGCGGAAAAGAATAACAATAGGAAATTTGTGATGTTGAAATTTCAGAAGTTAATGCCACAAATCCGTCTGTACACAATATCAAACCATCTAAATTAAAATGACAAATTCAAGCTGTCTTCCAAATGTCTATATATTTTTTTGTATTGCGTAAGTCTCATCTTGTTCAATAAAATCCAAAGTCCTTATGACAAGCTACAAGGCTCTATATGACCTGGCCCCTGTTAACCTGCTGACTTCATCTCCTGTCATTCATTTCTTCATTCACTGCTCAGCCTTCACCAGCCACAGTGACCTTCATACTGTTTCTTAAACATTTTAAACAAACCTCAGGACCTGTCCCTCTACCTGCAAAGCTTTACCCCAAGACATTTTCATGGTTTTACCCCTTTACCTCATTCAGGTCTCTACCCAATGTTCCTTCTTCACAGAGGCTTCCTCAGACCACCTTCTATAAAACAGGACCCTACCTCCGTCATTTTCTATCCCCTTACTTGGTTTCATTGTTCTTCATAGAAGCTATCATTCTCTGGTACATTTCAATATTTTTTATTGTCTGTCATCCCCTACTAGAATGAAAACTCTGTGAGGTCCATGGACTTTGGCTAGTTTGTTTATGCTATATCCCTAGTGCCTTGCACAGTGCCTGACATATAGTAGATATTAAAATAAATATTCATTGAGCTTATAGTTTAAAGTCCCATTTGCCAAGTCATTATGCAGCAGGTGGAAACACAGTCTCTGTGGTGTAGTGAATAAATATTAGTTCCTATCCTCTAATTGGCTATAAACACTAAATCTCTGTGACCCTTCCTTTTTTGAATTCAGGTGATCTCCAAGCGTAGTTCCTAAACCAAAATCACCATCTGGGAACTTGTTAGTAGTTTGCAAATGAATCAGAAATTCTGGGGCTGAGGCCCAGCAATCTGTATTTTAAGAAGCCCTCCAGGTGATACTTAGAGAACCATCAGCCTAACCCAAGTCCTTTCACAAGTGAGAAGGGTAAGCTGGAAAGAAGTCTTCCTAAAGGTAAAAAAACTGAAAAATAGTAAATGCGTAATCCATAAAAGGCAAGAATGGAAAGAGAGCTGCTGCCTTTTCCACAATTTGTTTTGTTGAATGTTAGCAGAGCATTTTCTTAATGCCCTATTAGATCTGGGTCAGTGTAGCTTCTACGGATGCCATTTAAAATTATCCTTATACCTGATTCCTCACAATGAACTTAAGTATCTACTATTATGGCTGAATTTGAGGTTTCTTTTCATAGAGGTCTAAAACCTCTTGATTCTAACTGATTTTCACTTTCTTCAGAAACCTTAAAACACTTGAAGGCCACATCCTTATATTCTGGACAGTGACATATGAGCTCAATGGTCACCATTTTCAAAATGATGTATTGCAACTTGATAACTATTGAGCATAAAGGCCAAGATCTCACTGGACAAAACTGGAAACAGAAAGGACAGGCATCCTGAGCAGGGAGCGTAGCTACATCAGTGACCATTCCATTAGGAAAAAGGGCCAACATTCCTGAAAACTCGTCCTTTGGCTTGACTTTTTTTCAGGATTATTAGGACATTTGAATAAAAGAAACTTGAAAGAACTTAGAAAGGTATAAAGCACTATGCAAGTAATAATAACACAAACAAAAGCTAACCATTTTTGGATACCTTTAAGTTCTAGGCACAGTGAAAAGCAGTTTACATACATTTACACAATCAGCAATCCTTCAAGGTAGATATTATTATCTTCGTTTTACAAATGAGGTTAGGTAATCTGCCCAAGGCCATAGAATTAATAAATAGTGCAGGTGAATTATGCACCCAGAGCTGTCCTATTTAAAATCCTATGCTGCTAATCACTATACTCATTGACTTGGTGTCACTTTCACTGTTCTCTATGTACATGTATGCATTTAAATAAATTTCAAAAATAGTATATTCTCATTGTAGAAATTAAAGCACAAAAAAAGTATTTACAACAAAGAGTTAAACTCCCCTTTGCCATTACCCAACTGCAATCCCACTTTTATGGATATTCGAAATGGGAAAACTTCTGTGTTTGCCTAAACAGGGATATTTTCCTACTGAAAGGTAAGCAGAAATGTTCTGAAAATATCTATTTCAATAGCACCCCTATAAAAAGAGGCCTGTTTTAATTTCAACAAATGGAATAGTTATTACATTTCTAAACATGACTCAGTGACATGCATTTCAATTTTTAAAGCAAACATTCGGACTATTAAGATAGTACCAACTCAACTTGTTACTTGCAAAACAAATGCCTTAGTTTGTTGAGCTGTCGGTGTGGACACAGCCCAGTCTATGCCTTCCCATTCAGCTTTGATCCCTCCTGTCAGCTCGATCATGTGATAAATTAGTTAGGAGCTTGGCAGTCCATCCAGATTTGCTTCATTCTCCAGCAGGGCAGGTGTATTTATTTAACAACTCTTTGGCAGTAGCACAGATTTTTTTTCATCTGCTGAAAAAAAAGAATGCCTGATTCTACAATTGTCTTTAATGAATGCTGGCTTGATCCTAAATTGGAGGAGTCTCACTGTATCTCCAAATACCACGTGTCCACCTCAACAATCCGTTTCCACACCCACTATACAGACACTGCTCACTGGACTTAGAGTAACATAGCAGAGAATTAATTGGGTGAAACACAGTCTTCTTTCTTCTCTACTCTTTTGGTTCCTGCTCGGCAAGTTGCAAGCTGGCTCAGTGATATTTAATTATTCTTTGATGTTTTTCTCTGCCAATTAGAAGGGAAAGGTAGCAAGCTGCCACCATCAACTTTTCTACAGCCAACAAAATGCACTTGAGTAAATGATTGTCTCAGCTCACAAATACTGAAACTCTTTCCACTCAGCTTTAGTGCCCAACTTCCAAAGACTTGGCTCCAAAACCCGATATGTTCTCACTGAGTCATCCTGTTGCAATGCTATTCAGAGCTTCTGGATGATGCCATTGTGATCCTTCTTTGTCCAGAGGCATTAGGAGCCTAATTTCTGGTAAAGTTGGTATCCTCACTGGGGATCACCTGAGCACGTATTCATCTGTCCACACCACTGGCTATGGCTGCTTCAGCACTGCTCTATCCCAATGTGAAGAAAGTCAGGCCCAGAATCCTAGGATAAAAACCCACCTGCCTACGTATCTGTATGGGAGTTGGAGACAACCCTATCTTTCAGCCCCTCCCACCAAGATTTCTGAAGATATTTAAGACAGAATGGACTTCTTAATACAACTAGAGAAAGCGAGATACTTATACCATGCTTGCTATCCATTAGCAATTGGTATAAATTAATTTCCTAAGATGGACAGTATTTTTAAGACTCCAAGAGTATAGATCGAAGTCTGGCAAAGGCACTCCATCCACTACACTTTGTTCTGATTCACCATCCCCTTAGTCTATCCCTACTCCCACCGTGATACTTTCCAGTGACAGACACACTCCCTTTTGCAGTGCAAAATTGCTATTTCCATCTTAGGGAATCCAGATTCAAACATTAATTGAAATTCTGTATATGTAATGTGCTACAATAGAATGGACTGTAAAGAAGTCAGAGATGATATTTGGATAGAGGCTTTGAATCTGTATAAAATGTTAAATAATCAAGTTTCCACAAGATAAGGCAGAAGGGGTCAGAGGTGGTGTCAGCATATCAGACATACATAGGTACTCCAAACATGAGAACAAAAAAAAGCAACCCCCAAAAAACAAAATGAGGCTTTCTTGACCATTTCTATGAGCTGAACAGGTGGGACGAATGAAAACCACATAAAGGTTAATGGAGCACCAACCAGGGGGTCCCAGGCAGCCTGCCACTCAAGGTTTAGGGAAAGGTGCCATGTATATTCAAGTTCTCGCTCTTCTGTGAGCACCTGTCCCACTTCTGCTTTTATACCACATACACTGCAAGACAAGAGTGAGATGAGGAAAGTCCCAATGTCAGTGGTCAACAAGTTAGCAAAACATGGTGGCCTTGAGAAGGTGAACTATCTCTACCACTATTCCTTGATATAATAACACAGGAACAGAGAAAGGTGGAAAATTCCTTGTTTCAAAAAGATACTCTGCTTATGTCCAGGACAAGTCTATGAAGGCACCTCCCTGATACCATAAGCAAAAAGACCTGTGAATACAAAGGACCTTCATTGTTAGACATTACCCCAGGCGTGGCTGTCTGCCAGTATTAGCCAAGGGAAGTATATGTGTGGTCAGGAAAAGACAGAGAGGACTAGGAGGAGGAGAAAAGCAGCAGTTACAGAAGAATGACCACTACTGACTTGGAGGGGAAAGAAAGATACTGAGCAGCCATATTCTACAAGATGTGTGGCTTTGGACAAGGCTTTAAGCCCTCTGAGCCTGTTTCTAATGAAAAAAGGAGAGATACTCTCACCCTTTCCCAGTAGTGCAGTTACACAGGTCATCAGTGGTCCTCTGTGGAAACACTGCCCCTGCAAATGTAAGGTACATTGCTTTTTCTGGAACCCATGAAGCTGTGCTTCCCACTATTTCAGTAATTATAAAGGAAAGAAGCAGATCGTTCTGATATAGGCCTTTCTTCTTCCTCACACCCTCCACACATACACAGACACATAAAGAGAACTAAGCCTGGGGTAGAGTACTTCCTAGATATGGTATGTAAACCACAAATTTTGCAGAGGTTTTTGTGTCGAGGTTTGCCTCTGGCAATTTCTATCCATGTGCTATATTACACATTTGGTGCTGTGTTCGTATCATGACTGAAAGCAGTCTAAAGGTGGCCAGGAAGTAACTGGAAGTTTGGGGGTCATTTACCTGGAAAGCATGGATACAAGAGAGGCCCAAGGGAGACAAATGGGAAGATGGAAACATAATCCTTTAAGAAAGAAATATTTTCACAATTATAACAAGGAAGATTCCATCTGGACCCCTGCTTCCACCCCCTGCACTCCATTTCTCCTTTCTTAATGTCTTGTACACCACTGACATCTGTGCAAGACCTGGAAAGAAGCTTCAGAAAGCCTACCTGCCACTTGCTGAGGAGTCACTGGCTGAAATGCTCACAGGGCTGACACATTCCTCTTCCTCCCTCAAAAAAAAAAAAATGTGAATGATTGCAAGTGTTAGACGAAGTAGTGTTAACAAAATTATGTTTTAAGTAAATTATTAACAACCTTCAGCAACTTAAAAATAATTGGTAACAAATGACTTGCAATGCCTGTCACAAATACAGTGTATTAGGATGTAGTTGTTGAAAAATGGGACTAGTTGGTGGGTGTCCTATCTGTATCACATATTTCAACATAATGACATAGGCTTCACATCTCCAATATGTATGTGAGCTACTTGAGGTCAATATTCACATTATTTACACCTCTGTATTACCTTCAGTGACTATGAGAGTATTGTATACAAAGTAGGCAGCCAATCAGTATTTATTTCATCCCCCCTCTACTGGTGAATGGGTGGGGCAATAGAAACTAATTGAAACTGTGTCTGGAGACTGCGCTGTGGGAGTTTGCTTGCTTACATCCTGGTGACCATCCTCTGAGGCAGACCAGAGAATATTAACAGCTGGAAAGCAGTTGTGAATGTATTAGAAATAAAATCATCTTCTCTGAAATAACTGCTTTCTTCTGCAACGTTTTCTCCATTTGATTACATGGGGCCCATTCTTCTACAGAAGTTGGAGCAACTGCACATTATCATTGTAGCCTCCAAGTTGTGTAGGTGGCTTTTACTATTCTACTCTGAAGAGCAGCTATTACATTAGTAGGTCTAAAATGGAGTTTTGTGTTTTGTTAAGAGTAATAAGACTGTAAATGCTGCCCAAGATTAGCTAATTTTGTTTTTAGAAAAACCTAGTGCAGCTCCGCAAATGAGCTTTTCTCTAGGTTGTCAGCAGGATGTCTATTTAAGGTAATGTCTATTTAAGATATTTTCCATCAATGAAAGTATAAATTGATCTCATAATTATCGGTTTAAGTTCCTCTTGGGGGTAGGTACAAGTCTGGAGGTTAAAAAGAAACCCTCTATTTCTAAAAATGTTTTTCTTTTCCATTTTGGAAATAATTCTAATACTAGCCATCATGTTTCAGTAAGAAAGGATATTTTTAAGAAGCATTTTGATATATGTAATGATGTAAATGTTTTTCATTAATTTAACACAAGCTGTTTACCACAGCTGGAGATTAATTGGCAAAAACAAACAAAGAAGAAATTCTCTTGGAAAATTCCCTTTACGTTTCAGTTAGTCTGTATACATCTTAAGACACTAAGGATGGGAATGGAAATGGGATGGTTAAGAGTGCAGACTGGTGAGATTTACAGGACAATTCCAATCAAAACAGACACCAACAAGAACCTATAACTGAGGTTAAGCTGTTCTGTTTGGCTTATCTCATTTGGGAGTCTGGGAGAGGGGCTTGGATAGACCCCCTTCTATGGAACCAAGCTCTTTGGAAGTGAATATGGAAACTAACCAACTCAACGTGATGTATGTTCCTCAAACCCACTCTGGGAGAATAATTTATCTGATATTCACCAAATTAATTTGCTAGGTAATGATTGTTTCAAGTGTAACTCACAGAGATTAATGGAGATGATGTTTTTCAACTTTAGATAATGGACACCAATACCTCATAGCACGCAACCAATTGAACTAATTTCACATCCTCTGTAAACTCTTTCTATCCTTTCAACATGGAGCTCCTATTGCATGTAGGCACTCTGATAGACCCTAAGGATACCATCCCCTTCCATATGTGAGAGGGAGACTACACTGGAGAATGGAGGAAGTGAGAGAAAAAAGAGGGGAGGGAGGAACATATTATAATAATTCCAACTTTTAGGATTGCCAGAAAAAACCTAAGATGTCCATTTAAATTTAAATTTCAGGTTAACAACGAATAATATTTTAACATGAGTATGTCCTGTGCAATATTTAGGCCATATATGCATATTTATTTGCTAGATATGGCAACCCAAAAACATGTTCATATATCTAAGCCCTTCCACAGAAGTATGAAAAATACAATAGGAACACTGAGAAAGGAACATCAAACTCTCCATGGGTACACCAGTGTGCTTTCCATTGAGGAAGAATTATCTGCTCTCTTGCAAGCAAAACTGAAAGGACAAGGATGGAGGATTAAAGATAAACCCACGTATAAAAGCAGCCACCAGTTTAGAATCAGTCAGGCAAGAGCTCCAGAATGAATAATATTGTTACGCCAATAGATGCCAATAAAACACTTCCAAAAATAAAAGACCAAGAAGAGATATCAACACGTGAGAATGGACACAAAAATCTTGCTCCTGCTTATATATTTACAGTGGGGACGGGGGTGGGGGGGGGAGGCGTACGCAGGTAGAAATTCATTACAGAGCAAACTGATAAGATAAACCTCAGTCATTGCCTGAACTGATACATTATCTTTAAGTAATGTCAAAAAAGCTGGCATCACTGACTAGAACAAGATGGCAGAATTGATCTTTCTCACGGTAATATATAAGGAATTTAAGAAGAATTATATGTGTCTTAATTAAAGATCTAGATTAAAATCCTGGCTTCACTGTTATACAATATCCACAATGGTATGATACTGAATGATAAAACATTAATCATATGATCTTGAGAAAGTTACACACCCCTCTGAATCTCAGATTCCTTGGGTGTGAATGTGACTAGGGATCCTGATTACATGTGATACTGTATAGGAAAGCTCCTACTACTAGGCTTAATGTACAGGAAATTTCAACAAATATTGATTACCTTCCATTACTACCACTCCAACCATCCATCTCATCATGTGGCTGGGACAAGAAACAGTCCAGCAGACCATATGGCCCAGCACTTCAGCAGAGCTGACCGCATTGCAGAACAACAGACCTCACCCTTAGAGAGAGGGCTCTCATACCAGCATGCACAGCTTTACAAATGCCAATGTGAAGAAAACGTCCTTCCTGGAGGTATGACAGGAGAAACTACTCCTTATAGAACAGGTTATGGGACTTTCAGGAACTTATGACTAAACTTTTTCTTTCTCTTAAGGAAACTTCATTTAGTGGAATTGTGACCAGAGGGCTTATCATCAGTAGACAGCAGTTGATTTTCCAGTACTAGGTTTAATCACACTACCAGGAGGCATCTCAAGAGGCAACCCAGGCCTCTTGCATTTAAGGACCTCTCCAAGACATTAGTCATTGACAGCAAACAATTATAAAGAACTTACTTCACACCAGGCATAATGTAAATGATTTTACTTTTATTAACTGCTAACCACTTCACATTTGAGAAAAATTAAGACTCAAAGGGGTTACTTACACAAGGTTACACAGAGATAAATACAGACAGTATGGCTCCAGAGACCCCATTCTTAACTTCTATACTGTACTGCCCTTGGTACTGTGACCATTCTGCAACTGAGTACTCTGCTAGGTGAGCCACATGCTTAGATGAAAAAGTAAAATGTACTCCCTACCTATATGGACTTTATAATGTAATAAACACACACACACACACACACACACACACACACACACACACACACACACACACACAATATACAGACTACACCATAGGTCCAGGCATGATTAAATCCCAAAGGGAGTGGTTTGGGCAGCAGATGTGACAGGCATTCAAAAGAAGTGAGAAAGGACTTCATGGAGGAGGTTGAGCTTAAAGGAACAATGTTTCATTCCTGAACAATATTTCTAAGCTGGCTTTCCTCTCATGGTCTGCTCTCTAAATGACAGATGCCGTTTACTGCCCCATTGAATCAACAACCAAGAAGAACATCATTGCTAGAATGATCAGTTTGCTGGAATGAAGCCCTTTTCCCTCACCCAGACCATTTATTTCCATTCTCCAGATCCTGGCACATTGTCTTCATAGAGCTTGCGCTTTCTATTGTTTGATTTTACTTTAATAAGCCTTACCCCAGACTTTCCTCAGGTAATGTCAATACCATTTTCCCAATAACTTTAAAGATCTGTAAGCCCATAAAAATCTTGGCAGTCATATATTTGGCGGTGTGATCCTGATCCTAGGTATTATTTTTATAAATGTGTATTTTGTTAGAAGCAAAATTTGAAATTAAAAAAAAAGAAAGGATTTCTGCACAACACTGCCTACCTACCTTTGCCATATTCAAATGACAGTTGCTTAGCTGCCATCTTGTGGCAAACAACACACACTGTAAAAAAAAAAAGTACTCAACATTTCATACTAACAGTCAAGATTTCCATTTTAATGTCTTTTTAATGGATGGTTCCATATCCCTTTCACCTGCCCTTAAGGTCAGCCCTTTTTCTATTCTTTTGGGTGTGAGGTCTGTTGGATTCCAGAGCAATTTCAATATTTATCCTTTAGTAGTTCTCTTATGACACCAGTTTTGTTTTACATGGAAAAAAAGATGTTCCACAGGTTGGATAGATGTTTATAAATGCACAAGAATTTAATATTGCCCTATTTTGAGACAATCTCTAAAGAAGTAGCTGAATGTGACCCCACCCCTGACACCCACAGCGGTTTTTTTAAAAATCCCAGCCCTGTGTACTTCGTTCTGAAAGACCACAGAGACAGTAAAATGAAATTTACCTTCACATTTTATTTCCCATGCGCTCACTCACCATTCCTAAAGTTAGTCAATTCAACTTCTGAGCCTGAATTATTAATGTTGAGAATAGCTTGGCTCCCACCTCTCACACGTTTTGATTGGCCCTTGGGTATGCTTACTTATTCCAACCTTGAAGTTAGGGCTTACATATTCAGGCCTGAGCTATAACCCTGGCTCAAGATGTATTAAGGAGAATTTGTTTCAGAATCAAGTTTGTTCTGCTACCTGTGCCGCTGTACGACCAAGGAAGGTGGTGTGCATTGGCAATTACCGTGTGTGGACTCAGACTACCTAGGTCTATATCCTGAGTCCTGGCTTTCTGTTTACTAGATGTTTGACCTTGAGCAAGTCACTTAACATTTTTAATACCTTAGCTTCCACAAATTTAAAAAGGGAATCATAATGGCATCTACCTCATAGACTTGTTGAGTGGATTAAATGAGTTAACACAGATAAACAGTACCAAACAGAGAGTAAATATTCAAAACAATAAGCTAATATGATTTACCATTTGTTTATTATTATATATTATATATCATTGAACATTATTACTGTTTATGCCTTTTTTTCTCCCTAATACCAGGCCACTCTGCTGAATCTGACTCTTAATGTTCAATCATCTAGCTCTTTTAATTAATTTAGGAAATGTTTATTGCGTCTTTATTATGTGCCACACATAATTCACTGAAGCTACAAGCGTGAAAAGGATAGGCCATGTCTTAGCTCTCCTGCAGCTCACAGCTGAGAAGGTATTGGATGATTAACAGAGGAATTCATGAACAGCATAATTGCAGAAAGTAGTATGTACTAGAAAAAAATAGGACAAGGCAATGTAATAGAGTAAGGGAAACAGAAAATATAAAGGCCCAAAAGCAGTAGTCTAAATTGTCTACAAAGTCAAATGAATAAAAAAAGAAGTGGTAGGAAATGAAGTTGGAGAAGTAGATAGGAACCAGATAACATGGTGCTTTGTAGATCACATTAAAGATTTTACATTTTATTCCATGTACAATGGAATCCATCAGAGGTTTTTAAAGCAGGGAGTTACATGATCAAAGATATGTTTGCTTTTTAAAAGATCCTATTTTCTGTTCCATCATCTTGAAAGCTGAGAAGACTTGTCTTCAGAGAATGAAGTAAATATATAAATAGAAACAAATGTGAACAATGAAAAGAGAGTCTCTTCCTCAAAATGGGTTACAATTATACCTGTGAGTTCCATGAGATACCTCTTTATAACAAATTCTCCCTTTTTTGCTTTAGGAATTTCTGATTGTTCTCTGTTGATTTCCAACCAATCAAAATATTTCTAACTATGTCACTCTTCTACCTCTAAACTGGCAAAATTAATTCTTGCTACCATTTTCATAATACTGATTTCATCTTTGTTTCCCTTCAAAAACATCTTTCTGGCAAAAAAATTACAGTCTTCTAATGTCCTACAACTTCAAAGCATCTGAATCTACAATCTTTGATGACACTTCTGTGTATCATTCTTTCTTTTCCTGGGACAGAAGTAGGGCCCAAAGGATTATCAAAACTAGGGCTCATTGGGGTGCTGCAGACTTTGGGAAATGGATTACATGTCCAGTAATGGGAATGTCAGACAGAAGAAACTTGGTGTCCAAGGAAATACAGTTGACTCTTACACAACCCAGGTTTAGGGGTGCTGACCCTGCACAGCTGAAAATCCTGGTATAACTTTTTGAGTCCCCCAAAACTTAACTACTAATAGCCTTACTGTTTATAAAATGGATCAATTCACTTCAGATGCAACCAATAGTAGAAAAGTAGAAAAGAAATGGGCAGGTTGTAGAGTCCAACAGAGAAATGACAGCCCGCAGAGGGGGAATTAGCTACTCTACTTCTCCATGCCAAGGTTGACACCTGCCTGCAGGTGGATTAACCCCGGGCAGGGAGGGGCACACTTGAAAGGGGCAAAGGTTTCCCCACCTCCTTCCTCTGGGCTGCCTGACTGAGGACTTGGGTCCTCCTTTCCTCTCAGTTTCTAAAGTTTCAGCCTTAGTCAAGATGGTGGCCGATTAGTTCGCTGGTTAGATAGAGCCTGATATTGCTACCACTAAGGATGTATTTTGATCCCCCTACTGGCCACTGCATGAAATTTTTTAAAGAGTTTTCCCTTTTCCATTTCTATGGACCATGTCACCCATAGAAACTGCTACCTTACATCAAATTACAGATCCTGTTTATTTATTTTTAAAAATCCCCACGTGAGTGGACCCACACATTTCAAACTCACATTGTTCAAGGGTCGACCATACAATAACCATCATCTGACACAGACAAACTGTTGACATAATGGTAGCAGTAGGTAAAAGATTTTCCCAACAATTGTACAGAGCATAACCACAAAGAGTTTAGGGACACATTATTCAAAGTCTAAGCTGGCAGGCACAACCAAAGAAAGTCAGGTAGCTGGTAATGTGGTTTCAGTCATAGGAATGTAGATTGGTGTCAGAACTGGCAAGAACAAGGCAAGGTCCCCATCCCTCAAGACTTGGTAGCTTAGCGATACAGAAAGTCTTGGGGAGCAAGTAGATACCCAGTTGCTTGACCTAGTGACGCAGGGACCGTGGGTGTAGTCAGAGTAAGGTGAAGGCCTCTGGAAAAAGCAAGGCAGGATATTTGCAGTCAGGGCAATGTAACTACATGCAAGAAAACCCCCCTACTAAAACTCTGTGTTAAACCTTCAGCTCGAGAGTCATTCTTCAGTGAGATCAGTTGGTGTACCCAGGTAAAGAAGAGTAGCCCATGTTTATTTTATGCTAATTATTTATAATCATGTATAAGATTCACTTTAACATGCTAAAAGGTCCAGGCCTATGTGCTGTCTTTCCTCCTTCAGTTCTAATGAGGTGATTTTGCAAACTAGGCAAACAAATTTAGCATGCAAGCCCAGCCATAACACAGTAAAAGGCAAGAAGGATTCCACCTTAAAGATAAGATGGCACTTAACTTACTCTAGAAAGCAATGCCTCAGCCCACCTTGGGGTCAGGCAGAGCAGGTGGCTTTGTTTCATATGCCCCCAGACCAAGATGCTGGTATCTCTGGGAGAAATCAACAGAGCAGGAGGTTACTTGTATCAAGTTACTTGTAAATATTCTAGGACGGCTTAATAAGTTCACACCCCTAAGCTTTTTTCATGTTCTCAAAAAATCCTCATCTGCCTATAAAATCCCTAGACAATGCACCACCCCGGACTCTCTTGTCCCCTTCTAGCGAGAGCCGGGAGCTCTGTCCTTTCACTTTATCTCTAAATAAAAGCCTGTACCTTGCTCTCCTACCTTGAGTGTTTGTGAAGCTCATTCTTCAGCTTTGTGAACAAGAACCCCGGCATCACTAGGATAAAAGGTTGGAGAAGAACTACAATCAGGTTTGCCCTAATATTGAATTCTTCATGTCATATGTTGCTGCTCCACATATTTGTCCTAAAGCAGGAGATATGGATGAATCTGCAATTGGTAGGGGGCTGAGATCTGGCCCCAAAGACATGATAAACTTACTATATTGGCTTCATGTATTAATTGCACATTGATGCAGAGAGTAGCTTAAAGCAGTGAGTACTCAACTTGTTTGCTTCTTCAACTACTGTTCCCCTTGGAAAAGGTCAGACTTTTGAAATGCAGGACTATCTTCTAACAACTCAAGTGAAACCAAAAACTAGCTTCTCCGAGGCACTAAACACTTTCCATTTGATAATGTTTTTGGTCACAAGTCATGGAAACTAATGGAAACTAATGCCTTTCTAGAAAAGCGAGAAAGAAAGCATGTGTGCACAGCGAATCAGGCAGGTCACTCAACATATTCCTGGTTGAAGAGTTAACAACATAATCAAGTAGTTCAGAGTAACATCACTGAGAAATTGCATTTTTTTATACCCCTATCTTCCCCAGTCTAAAGGGACTGTGGCTGAAGTGAAACAAATAAATGGCCTCAAACAAAAAGCAAAAGTTGATCTTAGTTTGCAAGTCCCAAATTAATGTTTATACTTACCTCCTCTCAAAATGCTGCTGCTTCTGTCAAGCAAGGGAACTTTGTGATTTTAATGGAGATTTCCAGTTTAAGATGAAAAGAAAGATGTATGTTTCAAAGGAGTGGTTGACTTTCTGGACTAAAGCAAATCTTTCTGATCTTAAATGGTTGGGCTTCTTCCCTGGGTCTTTGAGAAAGGGACTGAAATTTTCCATGAAACGCTGTTTTTATTTTCCACTGGTGCCTAATGTAAAATCACTGATAGTGTCCAAAACAAATATCACAAAAGTCAGAACAGAATCTATACCCTCCATTCTCCTACCATTGGAGAGAGTCACCCAGAGATGATGAAATATCTAAACCATATAGCCTTGCAAAGCTAAATGCTAAAATGTTTACTACATGAATACCATAGAAATTTGAGGACTCTCACGTTTGATGCAAGGGTCAACACTTTCAAAGAATCTTTGCTTAGTGGCACTTCCATTAAATGAAGCCATATTAATCACACAAAGGCTGCTTCCTTGATGTCAGTATTGTATTTCTAGCATATTCATTCTGGAATCACCAGCGATGGATAAACTGATGCGGAATGCTTCTAGAAAGATGATACATAACAATGTAAATTAGTGTCAATCCAAGTTCCACGAACATTGCATGGAGACCCTATTATATACTCCATCTCCCATTCCATTGAGGCATTCATTATTCCAAAATTTAACTGCCCTTTTCAGTAGCCCTAATCTAGGCTGGCTACATAATTTGCAGGTCTCAGGGCACAATGCAGACTGCAGGCCCCTTGTTCAAAAAGGAAGATGAAAGCATTTTTCTTCCCGCTGCACCCTCTGTCTCAACTTGTCAGTGATGCTCTATATAATGCTACACTCCCTCAGGTACAGGGATACTCCTGGGACAAATGTAGAGACTCCTAGTTACCCAGGGCCCTGACCCACCACTTAAGGAATGGGATGATCACAATTGACCCCGACCTTCAACATGGTCATCCCCAGGCCTCTGCCCCTGTCAGAGGGTGGCAGCGGTGAGTGGGCAGGGGCAGGGGAGTGGGCAGCGAAGCATCCGTCAAGGGGAGGTGGGGAGGCAGAGCAGGAGCAGTGGCAAGCATGGGCTGAGGCCGGCCTGACCCAACCATCCAAGACCAGAGCACATGCCCCACTTTTCCATGGGACTTCCCTCACAAAACAAATCCAGAGGGAAAATAACTAAGAACTTCAAGAAGGCAATCACAGAGTATTAAACCCCAAGTGCAGGGCCCCCGTGTGAGTGAGGGCCCTGTATGGCTCTGCCCTTAATGCACCTTTGCCCCACTACAAAGAAAACAGAAGTGTTTAGGCATGGATTTCTTCACCTTCTTTGTCTACCATCTACAAACATAGCTGTACCCCTACAAATATCCTGTACCCCTCTTTTTCGGGTTTTCACCATGTCATCACATGAAGTATGCTTCCTTCTTGTCAAAGAGAATTCATGTAGGTGTGCTTTGTATCCCACCCATTATCACTGCCTCCCATACATTCTTTCCTCTATCAAGTGTATTCCTCTTTCCTGAACTTCAGCATCTTATTTGATTGGCTCTTTCCCTTCAGATTATAAGTATGTTCAAATCTTTACCACATCTTAAAAACCCTCTACTCACCCTGACTGCCCCTCTATCTTATTTCCTTAATTACCTGCACTGCCAAGGCTCTAGACATATAAATCTATTTTCAAACTGTACCAAATCGTACCTCTTTTAACCATCTCCATTATTCTCCTAGCCCAAGCCAGAATCATCTCTCTCCTCGATTACTACAGTTCTCTGCTAAATCGTCTTTCTGCTTCCAACGCTTGCTCTTCTAGAATCCATTCTCCACAAATTAGTCACAGTGATTTTTCAAAACACAGGTCAAGCCCTACCAATCTTCCACTGCAAACCCATGGCAGGAACCATCTGTGGGGTACCTTTTATGTATATAAGGTTTTAATTTTCATGGATTCATTTATCAGTCTTCTCTTTGGTGGTTTTTTTCCATTAATTTACACTCAGAAAGTACCTTCTCAGATAGAATTAAATTATTATTTGAATTATTTTTTCCTAGTCTTTAAACTATTGTTTTCGTATGCAACTGGTTAATGAATTTGATGTAAGGGATATAATTGGGATGTAAATTTATTTTCCAAATATTTAAGTAATTGCACCAGCACCACTTACTGATTAATCCTTCTATTGCCCCCACTAATTTCTAACGTTATATTGGTCATATTCTAAAGTCATTATTAAATCAAGGGTTTTGTTTCTGTTGGTGACGGTAGTGGTAATGGTGGTGGTTGTTTGTCTGCTGCACTATTTCTTCCCATTGACCTATACATTGATTCTTGTATCACTTCCACACCTTCCTGGCTACTGTAGTTTGGAGTAAGGCAGGGGTAGAAAGGAGAAGAACTTAGAATATGTAATGTGACGAAGCTGCTCTAATTACTTTTCCTTTTCAAAATTTCCTTGGCTGGTCTCGCTGTTTCTTCCTCCAGTTGATCCTTAGAATCTTTCTGTAATATTCCAACATAAATTCTTCAGGGCATTAGAATAAAAATTAGACTGGACTCACAAATGATTTTCAAAATATTTAACAATTTAAAGTCATTCAGGGTTGCTGCCCAGAATTACGATCTGCCTCTGCATTTATTTGTCTTCAATCATAATTGTCAATTTTTGGCTTTTCTTCACATAAATCCCAAGGCTTATAGGTATAGGGTAAGTTTATTTCTAAGTTTTAATTTTTTTTCTAATCTTGGAAAATGATATATATAATTTAATATGATGCATATCATATAATATGCAAATAATGAAAATACTTCCTCCTTGTTTTCAAAAGCTATAGTTGTCATTTCTGTTTAATGATTTATTATTCTTACTAGAACCTCTGTAATATAATAATAATAAAAATAAATGATAATAACCAATAATATTGTAATATCTTGGTATGTAACAGGAGGTAACTACACTTACTGTGTTGAGCATTTAGTAATGTATGTAATGATCAAGTCATTATGTTGTACATCTGAAATCAATATAATATTGTATATCACCTATATTCCAATAAAAAGTTCCAAAGGGAAAAAAATGATAATAACAGCAGCAGCAGTGATAGGAGTCATTAAATACATTGATGGCTTAGAATTTTACCTTCAGAATCACTGAAGCAAAATATTCTGGCCTCATCTTTCATTATTCCCTTACCAACATATATTCGTCATAATCACACCAGTCTATTAACTAATAAAAGCAGTGTAGTACATATTTTTCTCAAACAATAATTTTTTATTGATATATGCTATACATACCATACAATTCACATATCAAGTGGAAAATTCTGTTGTTTTTACTATATTCACAAAGCCATACAATGATCAACACTATCTAATTCCAGAACATTTTTATCATCCTCATAAAAAGTCCCATATATCTTGGCAGTCTCTCCCAGTTACCTCTTCACACCATCCCTTACAAACATTAATCTACTTTCTGTCTCTATGGATTTTTCTCTACTAGACACTTCATATAAATAGAATCATACAATATGAGGCCTTCTGTTTGCAACTTCTTTTGCTTAGCATGTTTACACACTTCATCAGTGTTGTAGAATGTATCAGTATTGCGTATCTCTTTATTACTGAGTAATATTACACTCTATGGTTTTACCATCATTTGTTTATCTATTCATCTATTGATGAATAGTTAGTTTGCTTCTACTATTTGCTGATTATGAATAATGCTTCTATGAACATTCATGTACAAGTTTTTGTGTGACTGTATGTTTTCCATTCTCTTAAGTATATACTTAGGAATGGAATAGATGGGCCATATGTTAACTCCAGGTTTAACTTTTTGAAGAAGTGCCAAACTGTTTTCCATAGCAGCTATATCATTTTACATGTGGAAGCATTCATGAATTCATGAGCAATTTAGCAACATATGAGTGTTCCAGTTTCTCCGCATCATCAACACCTGTTATACTTTTTCATTACAGCCATCCTTGTGCATATGAATTTGGTGTCTCATTTTGGTTTTGATTTATATTTCCCTAATAATGAATGACATTGTGCATCTTTCCATGTGCTTAATATCCATTAGTAAATCATCTTTGAAGAAATGTTAATTCCTGTCCTTTTCTCATTTCTTAATTGGGTTGTCTTTTTATTTTTCAGTTTTAAAGGTTCTTTATACACTCTGTATACAATTCCCCTATCACATATATGACTTGGAAATATTTTTCTCCCATTCTGTGGGTTGTTTTTTCACTTTCTTGATACTGTCCTCTGATTCACAGAAAAAAGTTCTGTGTTAAAATTTTGATGAAGTTCAATTTATCAATTTTTTCTTTCATTGCTCTTGTTTATGATGTCGTATCTGAGAATCCATTGCCATATCTAGGGTCATAAAGTTTTATGTCTAAGGTTTCTTCTAGCAGTTTTATAGTTTCAGCCTCTACATTTAAGTGTCTGATTCATTTTGAGTTAATTTTTGTATATGGTGTGATGAAAAAGTGGCATTGAACTGTTAAATCACTTTGAGGAGTATTGTCACTTAAACAATATTAAATTATCCAATCCATGAGTATAGGATATCTTTCCATTATTTAGGTCCTCTTTAATTATTTTCAGTGTACCAGTCATGCACCTCCTTAATTAATTTTTAAATATTTTATTATTTTGATGCTATTGTAAATAGAATTTTCTGAATTTCATTTTCAAATTGTTAATTGCTATCATAGAGAAAACAATTGATTTTTGTATATCTGTTCGGCAGAAAGACAGAAATGAGCGAGATGGAAAGGAGAAAGGGCCCCCCAAAGATGACTCAGGGAGTTTGATCAAATAGATCCAGAAAGCTGGAAATTACTCAGAGAGTTAGTCAGATGAAGCCACAGGGTCCAAAAGTGACTCAGGAAATGTCCGGGGTACCCCAGATAAGAAATATCAGAGTCACAAGCACAGCACAACCCCTGTCCCCATTTCACCAATCAGAACAAGCCTAGAGAGCTGACTGCTGTCAATCAAGGACCTCTCTGCCCTGCCAAAACCACATAAAAGAAGCCTCAGAATGAGCATCTGGGCCTGTCTTATCTTAGGCAGGCCCGCTCTGCTACTTTATGCAGAGTGTATTAAAACTTACTTTGCTTTCTTGACTTTGGTCTCTTGTCTCACTATATCTGACTTCCCTGTGACAGGGAGCTGAGTCCTTTCCTTCCCAACATATTGACCTTGGGTCCTGCAACCTTCCTGAAGTTTTTCCTTTGTTTTGCTTTGTTTTATTAGGGACTGAGTGGATTCCTCAAAATTTTATAAGATCATGTTCTCTATTAGTAGAGATAGTTTTACTCCTTTCTTTACAAGCTGGGTGCCTTTTATTTCTTTTTCTTGCTCAATTTTTCTCTCTATAAGTACAAATAAAATAGAGGCTATGAGAGTAGACATACTTGTCTTGTTCCTGATATTAGGGGAAATGCTTTGAGTTTTTCATCATTAAGTACAATGTTAGCTGTGGAAATTTTGTAGATGTCCCTTTTCCGGCTCAGTGAGTTCCTTTGTATTCCTAGTTTTTATTATGAAAGGATGCAAGATTTGTCAAATGATTTTTCTGTGTCTATTGAGATGCTCATGAAATTTTTATTTTTTATTCTATTGATATGGTGTATTCCACTGATTAGGGTCATTAAACCAACCATCCAACCAACTAACCCTGGCTTAGAAAAATCCCCGTTGGTCATGGTTTATAAGCTTCATATAATATAATACAGAACTATATGTAACATATACCTTTATAGTATATTTCACACATATATATATATATATATACTCCTTATATATTTCTGGATTGTTTGTTAATACATTGTTGAGGATTTTTGTGTCTATGTTCATATGGTATTGGCCTGCAGTTTTTTTATGTGATTTTGTGATCTGATAATACTGGACTTACAGAATGAGTTGCACATATAATCC
Source organism: Smutsia gigantea (assembly GCA_032199065.1). Classification (NCBI taxonomy): domain Eukaryota; kingdom Metazoa; phylum Chordata; class Mammalia; order Pholidota; family Manidae; genus Smutsia; species Smutsia gigantea. Next base: position 73,740 of record JAVSCE010003551.1, read on the forward strand.
CTGTTCTTCTCTTTTTTAGAAGAGTTTGTAAAGGATTGAGCAGTCTTCCTTAAACGACCAACCTCTCCCACCTCGCCTCCTGTCCTCTCCCCTCTCCCAAGCTCTGGAATCCTGCCTTCTCCACCCCCCATGCACAGGCTGACACCTCTCTTGGCATTTTCACACCCACCTTCTCTCTTGATTGCCATAACCCTCCTGGACCGTCCACCCATTATACAGATGACAAATAGAGTCTTGTGAAGGTGAAGGGAATGTGGCAAGGGCGCAGCTACAGCTCTGGAGCCCCTCTTAAGTTCAGGCCTTTCTGTCTGTTGGTGGTCCCTGCCTGGAAGGGGAGTGTATGGGGAGTAAGGGAGAGACCCCTTGAACAAATGCTTCTTGTATAGGACTTGTTTTCTTAAACATCCTCTCGGCCCAGTGTCCTGAAATCTCAGGAGACAAGGAGATGTTTAACTTGGAAAAATAACCCTATCTCCTTGGGTGCTTTGAACTGCTGGCATTTAAATACCTTCACAGCTTAAGGGTCTTTGGGCTGTGTATTCTTCATTTCACAAGTTAATATGAACTGGAGTATTTGTGAGTGACCTTTAAGCTTCCGGCCCCCTCTTCACGGCTGCTGGCTGGGTAATTCTCCAGAGCCTCGGTGTCCTCAGGCTCTGCCACCATGAATGAGCAAAGAGCCGGACAATTATAACTCAGTAATGAGATCAGAGGTTCCCAGTTTCTGCTTAATTTAGAGCTGGTTCCAGAGGAGCACAGAGGCGTTCTGGGGAGAAGCCCAGAGGCAGGCCTGCTGTGAAAGGGCCCAGGGCTGCCCCTCTGCGTGCGGGACCGGATGGCAGGCTGTTGTTCAGCATGCGGTGGCAGGGTCAGGACAACCACGGCTGCCCCTTGCCTCCTTCCAGGTGCCCTCACCCGCTCTCCTCTGACTGCTGAAGTCCGTTATGGGCCCTCCCCTGTCCTCTCAGTGACACACAGCTGCGCCCCAGTCTCTGCTCCGTTCCTCTCCCTGGACCCCCTAAGCTGGAAGAAATGCCATTAACTGGTCTGACTCCCCGTTTGACTCTGAGCTTGACCTTGTCTCAGTGATATTTGTATCATCAGGGCCATGTGGTCCAGGGAGAATCAGATACAGATTTGTCCTCCAGGAGCAGCCAGGCTGGGGGGGACAGTGTGTGAATAGATCAGAGAAAGCATGGGAGGTGCACATGGGTGGGGAAGACAGGGCCACTCATCCCCAGCTCGGCCCCTACCTCTGCCCTGTGACTTTGCAGTGTCCCCCTGCTGAGCAGATGGGTTCTACACCCTATTGACTTGGGACTTGGCAGATGGATATGGTTGAAGCGCCCTTTAATGAGCTGGAGGACTTGACCTGGACTCTTGCTCTTCTGCCACAACCAAGAGGAGACCAGGCCCCAGAATGAGAGCGTGGAGGAGACACAGAACGGACTATAGCCCAGAGCCACGTGCAGCTACACCAGCTCAGGCCCCCCAGACCCAACCAAGATCAGCCAAACCCCAGGCCCAGGAACAAGCAAAATACGTTTGGTGGCTGTAACCCACTGAGATTTGGGGACTGTTCATTGCAGAGCACTGTTGCAGCAAGAGCTGACCACTACAGCAGAGATGTGCCTGGCCAGGGGCAGGGAGACCACCCAGACAGATGCACCCTTTCCCTGAGGGGCAGAGTGAATATGGATGACATGGTGAAATGCTCACCCCAGCAGGTCGCTCCCAGGGCACAGTCACCCTCAGCATCTACAGCTGAAGGAGGACAGCAGGACACGGGCACCAGCCTGGGAGGCAAGGGCCTCGGGGTGTCTGGAGCAGAGCTTTGGTGCTAAAGGCAGGAGGTTTGTTGGTGCGGCGGGCAGGCACCATAGGCTTCCAGGAGAGCCTCATTGCAGATACATGGCGCTCTTCTGTGTTAGAGCCACATCAGTTTGTGGAGTGTCTCTGCTCAGAATTTTATTCTTTGCAACAAAGCTAAGTGGTTCGATGTAAGACAGTGTTTAGTAAGTGCCCAGCCCCAGCCTGGCATCTGATCCCTGCCAAGTGGGGTCGCTGTTGCTGATACAAGAATATGGTGTGGTTTTCAATTTTCAGGCCTTTGCCACAATGCTCCCTGTGACCAGGCCAATGGGTCTTGAGCCAGCCGCCACCCCAAGCGCTCACAGAGGCTGTTCCAGGTCAGAGGTGGCACCTGGGGACAAGCCTGCTTCCAAGGCACTGGAGGGAGAGGTGTCCATGCTTGCATCATTAGCCAGACATTCTCAAGAGGAAGGCCAGTGCCTCGAGGGCTGGCGCTCACCCATGACTTAGGCCGTGTGCATCCCCGCAGCCCCACCCGCCCTGCAGGGAGGAGGCAACCCGAGTGCCCTGCATCCCAGCCCGTCAGCCTGCTGTGCTGGCCAGGACCGGGTGGGTCAGGGGCGGCGCTGGGCAATGGACAAGAGGCTGCTCCTCAGGGGTGTTGTCACCAGGGTCCTGGTCAGACGGGGTTGGTGTTGTCAGAGCCAGAACCGCTGTGCCCTCTGTGTGTGTGTGTGTGTGTGTGTGTGTGTGTGTGTGCACATGCGTGTGTGCATGTGTGTGTGTAAATGCAGCAAGCATTTGCTGCATGCCTGCTGTGTGCCAGGCTCTCCGTGGGAAGCACTGGCCCTGAAGGCTCGGGGTATAGTGATGCCAAGGAAGAAACGATCATGAGGTAGAAGGCTCTCCTCTGCCCCATGCTCTGGCATGCTTCCCACCCGGGATCTCTGCTGACCCTCCAACGGCCCGATAAGGAGGGCAGCACCACCCCACTTCACTGGTGGGAACGCAGAGGTTCAGAGGGGGACATGTTTTGCCGAGACTCACACAGCTGAGAGAGCCGGGCTGGGTTTACTGGCCAAGTTGGAGGGCGGGCGACCCTGAGCAGGGTCCCAGGGGATGGGTGAGCCAGTGAGGGAGACCAGGCAGGCAGGGTGCACAGCAGGGAGGTGCGCATGGCCGCCTGACATCGGGAGTCCACGGTTATTTGCAGGGAGGACGTGCTCAGTCCAAGACCCAGCAGCGACCACCAGTGTTTCCCCCTGAACCCCCCAGAGAGCCTCCCCCAGGCCTGCCACATATAGCATATGTATTCCCACAGCCACACACCTGGGCCCGGCACCCTGACGGACCCTGCATCCAGCTCAGCCAGCACGACTGCAAAACTTGGTCATGGCAGAGGCCAGCTCACAGGCCACCAAGAATCATCCAGATTAACCCCACTCCCTAAACGACTCCCCGCTGTGCGCCCGCGAGAGGCCCAGCCCTCACTGGGGGGGGGTGCTATCCCGATACCCCCAGTGCCTGCCCTTCTCTGATGAAGGCAGCCAGCAGGACCCCCACCCTGCCTTCCCACACTGGCCGTGGGAGGAGACAGCGTTAGCACCCGTCAGCCAGCCTCCAGGGGAAGGCCCTGCCCGGAGATTAGTCACAAATCCATTTCAGCAGAAAGTTAGATTTGACAGCCCTCTGACTCCAGGGACCAAGGTTCAGAGTTCCAGAAACCTGTCTCCTCACTCCCGCTCGGTTGCACTGGGCCCAGCTCAACGCCCAGAGCGGTCCCCTCCGCATAGGTTTCCTTCTGTAAGCCGTGAAGTACGCTTCAGAATCAGGATGCAGGAACTCGAGGCCTGCTGGGGACTGTGTGTCCCTGGGCTTCCTCCCTGTCTTCCTAGCTATCTTCCCCCACCGTGCTCCGGAGAAGGCCAGCCCCCACCCCCTTGGAGGCCAGAACCTGCCTTGCTCCTTGGCTGCATCCACCATCTCCCCCTGAAAGGCACCAGGCTCCTTGGAACCCAGCTCTGTGCCTGCCCCCAACACTTTTCAACCTCATTCCTGCAAACCCATTAACCTGCAGTGGCTTCTTATTAAGCCAACAGGACTCTGACATTTTGGCAGTGGCTGAAAAGGGCAGGCTGTTCCCCGTCAGACCGGGGGAGCATGAGGGGGGGAGGGAAGTGCAGCTGGTCCCCTCCCAAAGAGAGCTGATGCCTGCAGAGCTCCCCGGAGTAGATGGCGGGCACAAGAGCTGCTCCCAGAGCCCCTTCACCACACCCCCAGACCTGCAGACCCACCTCCTCCAGGGGGACAGACGCTTGGAGCAAGAGATGTTGCCTTACCTGTGCTGAGGCTTGTCACAGTCCAGCACGGGGACGGTAACTCCAGGCGTCCCAGGTGCCCGCCACCAGCCCTTTCCTCAGGAGCAGCCCAGCCACGCTCTGCAGAGCATGTCCCAGGTTGGGCATATGTGTGCGTGTGCATGTGTGTGTGGGGGACAGAGTGCCTCCGGGAGCAAAGGGTCAAATATTCCTGGCTGCCACCTGTCACCAGCCCATCCCAAGGGCCAGCTGACCGAGGCGGGGGGCACTCCAGCCGGGCCCACTGTCACCTGCTGGGAGCGCCAGGCACAGCTTCTGCTCCCCAGGCTCTGCTGGCTGCTCCAGGGCTGAGGCCAGTGGTTTATTTTTAGAGCCCGGCCTTTCCCCAGACGCCAGGATCCCAGCTGAGATTTCCAGCGGCTCAAACTAGCCGTCCCTGGGCTGAGTTGTCAGTTACTGGGAATGTTCTGGAAGAGAGAGAAAGAGGCCCTTGCAGGGTGTGTCTTGGTGTTTTCATCTGAGAAATGCAGGGATGGACGGGGGGTCTCCAAGACCCTGTGGTGAGGACAGCCCCGAGCTCTACAGCCAGGATGGGATTCAACTTGGGCAAGATGACTGCCTTCCCTGGGATGCCTCAGTTTCCTTGTCTGCAAGATGAACGAGGGCAGCAGGCACACATCCAGAGGGGCTGGAGGGAGGAATAGCCAGACCTGTGCACTCTGCTTTTCCCCACTGGATGGCCCAGGAGGGCAGGACCCTGTCAGTCACCATTGTAAGCCCCAAGGTGTCTTGTCCGTCGTAGGTGCACACAGTAGGTGCTCAGTGACTATTTAGCAAGTAAGGGGAAAATGCTCATCCCGTTACCTGCTATAAGTCTCCTGATAACCCGCAAGGTCACCAGAATGCACCCACTCAACAGATGTGGAAGCTGAGGTCCAGGAAGGCAAGGAGCCTGCCCTGTGCCCCTGCCAGTGGATAGCCACACCCAGACGCCCTCGGCTGCAGGGCTGGCAGCTCATGCTCTTCTCAGTCCCCCACCCACCTTCCTGTGAGACAGCTGCCCCTGGGGCATTCCCCTTCTCTGGCCTCAGCCCTGCTCACGGGACCCCACTGTTGTCCCCCCAGCCCACTGCTAGTTGACTCGCCATGTGCTGGGCCCTCTGCTAAAGTTATCTCCCCTGTAGAACAGACTCGGGACCTCCCCACCTTCTGAAGCTCTCTGGGGTTCCCAGAGCTCAGCTGGAGCCCAGCCATGGCCCTGTATATGTGGGAGGCTCCAGCCGCCTCCGGCCCATCCAGGCCTTGCCCTCCCTTCTCCCAGGCTAGCGAGGGGCTTTCTGCAGTGAAGAAGCGGAGGGGCCAGGGGCACGGTGGGCCACAGGTGTTTGCTCTTCTGCTTTGACTCGGCTCATAGGAAAGAGGTTGTGTGTGTGTCTGCTGTGTGGCTCTGGCCTTGAGGCAGAGTGTTGGCCACGTCACCCTCACACAGCTGCCACAGCTCCTTCCTGGGCAGACAGACCCCGGCGTCCTGCCCACCCGGCCACCCATTTGAGGATCTCTTCCCTGTGCCCAGGGTGCCCACCCTTCCTTCTGCAGCCTCCCAGACCCAGTGCCACCTCCTCTGTACACCGGGGACTGGCCGGCTGGTCTCCCAGGACTCTGAGAGGTGTGGGGCCAGGGAATTCCTGCCCTTGGGGAGGAGGCAGTCTGCCCGCCCTGTGACGCTGATGTTTCTCTGCTAGGGGACAGATATAAGCCCACCCAGGGCCATCACTGCCAGGGCAGCCGACCAGGCCCAGCCAGTGATCCTTGAAGGACCTTAGATTTGGGCACCAGTGAGGTGGGAAGAGAGTGTTCACCCTGCCCTCTGGCACAGCTGGCCCGCCCACCGTGCCCCTTTGAAGAAGTTCTCCCCTGGTCCCCCAGCAAGAGCCCTGGGTTCTTCAGGGCACCTGTCCGGGGATCGGGCTTTGTGTCCCTGACCTGGCTCTCACCTGTCTTTTCTCCCTGAGGGCAAGGCCGTGGCTTATGCAGGGCTCCGAGGTCCCTGGGCTCCTGTTGGCTGATGACATTAACAAATCCCCCAGAGAAGAGCTCAGTGTGCAGGTAGGCAAGCCTATCCTCAGGACGCTTGGGGACACTAAGGGGTCTGAGGAGGAGGGCCTCCTGACCTGCTCACGGATGAAGCAGTGGGCTGCAGCTCCCCTCTCTGAAGCAAGCAGTCTGCAGCCCTGCAGGCGATGGCCGAGGAGCGCCAGCCGTGCACGTCCGCCCAGCCGCGGGCCGCGGGGCAGGAGGGCTTTCCAGCTTAGGCGGGTCCCGTGAAGATGGTCGCAGCCTGCCTGGCATTTCACAGATAAGAAAACCAAGGCCGGGAGTGTCAGAAGGCCCTGTCCCCTTCCCTCCGCGGTAGCAGCCTCCCTCCACCCCTTTGTGCCCCTCCAGTCCCTCCAGCGGTCCTCCTGGGCTGCAGCCCTCACTGTGGACCAAGGTGGCCCCCTCCTTGGACACAGCGCACACTCTCCAGCTGTCCCCTCACCCCTTCCCAGTTTTGGTGGCTCGGGGACCACAGGCTTGGCCCACAGCCTTGGGGGCTCTGGTCCATCTCTATGGCTTCATGACCTGGGCATTTGATGCTTTAGGGGGGACCCACCCATGTGCCTTTAAACTCCTTCTCCTGAGTGAGAATGACACTTCCCACCTGCCAGGTAAGGTCATGTGTGTGCATGTTACTCCCAAGCACATCAGCATCGATCCCCAATGCAAACAGCCCATCTGTGTACTTGGGAATTGTGGGTGGTCCCCATTCTGGAAGGGCAGGCCAAGTGAGCAGGGCCCGTGTCTGGTTACTGCTGTGTGCTCCGTGATAACCGTGATCCTTGACACAGACCAAGTGACTGATGGATATTTACTGCCAATCTCGTGGTCTGGAGGGAGAGGCAGACACATGGCCCCCATGTCCCAGGAGGGGACCCCTTCTCCTGGCTCCCTGTCCTACTGGAACCTTCCACAAGGGGCTCCTCTATGGCTCAGGCCTGTCTCTGCCCTGAACCCACCCTAGCTCAGTTGGGGTCATCAAGACCAAAGATGGAGCTTGGGGGACCCAACAATGGGTCAGTAGGAGGCCGAGGGCCAGCATGGGGCCTGGGTCAGAGCAGGTTTGCCTCATTTGTTAAGGACTATCTTTTCTCTGCCTTGCTAATTTTTCATTAAAAAAAAATCTCTGTTCTTAAGTTTAGATATTTTTAACTAGTCTGTTTGTTTTGCCCTGTCATCTTTATTTAATACCCTGTGAAGCCCATCCAGTGAATTTTTTCATCTCAGTTATTGTACTTTTTGGTTCTAGACTTTGCCTGTTTTTATAGTTTTCATTCTTCTGCTGAGATTTTCTATTTGTTCACTCATAATATCATAACCCTTAATTTCTTAAAGATGGTTTTCCTTTAATTCTTTGAATGTATTTATAATGGCTACTTTAAAGTCTTTGATAAGCCAAACATTAGGGCTACCTCAAGTTTAATTTCTATTGATTGCCTTTTTTCTTGACTGTTAATTTCATGTTCCTATTTCTTTGTGTATCCGGTGATTTTTTTTTTAATTGAATCCTGGGCATTGTGGATGACCTGTTGTAGAGATATTGGATTCTGCTATCTTCCTCTAAAGGGTATTTCTGGTTTTAGCAGGCAGCTTAATTACCAGCTGATCACTTCGGGCCCATATAGATTTCCTTCATCCTTTTTCATGTGTGTATGGAGAAAGCCAGTGTGTTTCCTAAGCCCTGAGAGTTGGCAGAAATGGCCTCTAAACTCTTGTTTTACTGCAGATGTTTGGGAGGCTTAGTTTTATGCTTGATTAAGAGGAGTTCAGTCTAACTCTCACCCTAAGAAAACAGTCCCTTTTCCTAAGACCTGCTGGGCCTCTCTGGGGTCTCAGCTGGATGTCTCTATTCTGGCCAAGTTGCCTTTCAATGTTCTTCTGTTCTTCTCCCAATTCAACTCAGACCTCCAGTGTTTCTAGTTTGCTTTCAGCCCCATGGAGTCCGGTCTCTGAATGTCTTAGACAGTCTTGCTCTGGGCATGCACAGCTCCTCCCTCAGCTGTGGTACTCCATGGGCGACCCCACCTGGACTTCAGGGGCCCCCTCCGCACAGCTCCCCTGACATCTTATTCTGCAGGTCCCAGCCACTTTGGCTGTCCTGGTCTCTAACTGCTGTCCTCTTAGCTCACCAGAGCCGCTGAGCTCCGCAGAGGCCCAGCTCCCTGGGCTGTACTTGGGAGGTCATCCCTGGGAGGGACCTGCTGACCATGGGCTCCCCATGTGGGTTCCCTTCTCTCAAGGATCAAAGTCTTGCACTGCCTTTTCCCCACTGCCTGCAAGGAGTTGCCTCATCTATTTAACCCAATTTCATTGTAGTTGACTGTGGAGGGGATAGTCTAGTGCCAGTTATGCTATTTTGGCCAAATGCAGAAGTCCTACTAGCTGTATTCTCTGTTTGAATATCCCCTGGCCTCTGATTCTGTTGAGAGCGGTATTCAAATTCCTTATTTGGTCCTCAGGACTCGGCAACCCGTTTCCCTCTAGTGTCTCACCTTCTGCTCTCTGCCTTCATTTAACTCCAGCCACAGAGCCCTTCCTCCGGTTCTCAAGTTCTTCTTTTTGCTGCCTCGGGGGCTTTGCAGGAGTTCCCTCTGCCAGTGTTCTGACCCAGATCTCTGCATGACTAGTCCTTCCCTACTATTCAAGTCTCAATTCAAAGAACACCTGTTCAGAGTGTTTTCGGACCTGTCTTTGTAACAGAGCCGCCAGTCCTCCCCACTTCCTCCTCATTTATCATCTCCGCGACACTGGTTGCCATGTGAGATCATCCTTATTAGCAGGTTTGTTTCCTCTCTGTCTACCCAAACAGAACATCCTCCCGGGAAGCGGAGCCGGGCTGTCTTCCTCTCTATCGCCTCCTTGGGCCCCAGCCCAGGCCTGGCACACCTGTCTCTTGGTAAGAACTTTAACTGACTCCTCCCTATCCTGACACCTGCTTCGTACCTTCAGGTTCTCAGTAAATATTTCCTGAATGGAGAGTCAATTTCCTCGAAAGAGAAGGCAGGAATCCCTCCCGTCCCTCCTGCCTTCCACTCGCCTTTGCTGTCTGCTGTGCGGCCACCTTCCGTCAGCAGCCCCCGCCCTACCGCACTCTTGTCTGTTTTACTCCAGGTGGAACTAGACAGGCACCCTGCCCTCACTGGACTGTCTTTCAAGGCTTTCACAGTGCCCTCACCCTTGGACCCAGGACAGAGGAAACAGCAAGAGGTCCCACGCACAGGCCTGAAATATGGGAGGCCCAGGGCAGGACTGAGAGGCCAGGCTCAGAGCTGGATTCAGTCCCCATCCCAGGCGTGCAGGCGACTGTCTTGCCAGTGGGTTTCAGCCCCGGGCAAGTTCACTACGGATTCAGTGAGAATGAGGAATGACAATGGAACATTCTTGGGAGGAAAGGGTTTATACCTAACTTCCCACAGTGGCAGGTCAGTCACTAGAATCCCGTCCTCTCAGAGTGAGTCTGCACGCAGCAGGCCGGTCTCTGCCTCTGGGCCTCTCTGCCTCCACTCTGCCACCACTCCAATCTCTGCTCTCCTGCAGCCATGTCACCCAGAGCACTGGGCGGAGCCCTTTATATAGCGTCAATAGCAACGTATTGCCCACAGGTGTGTAGTGAGTTAGCCGACCAGGGCCAGGTGAGAATCCAGGCCAGGAACCTTCACTTTATTCACAGTGACAGATAGAAACAAGGCTGTGAGATCGGAAGCCAAGATAGGGTGTTACATCCCTAGAGCCCACATGGGAATACAGCCTCCACAGCCTCAAGTGGGACCCCTGGAGACAGGAAGGACATGGGGGGTGGGGTCCGGCAGGCCTGCACCAGTAGGCAGTGGTCAGTTCTCCAGCCCATGCAGCTCCCTTCAGTGGCTGTCAACCCTGCCTGCACAGAGAAATCCCTGGGGAACTTAAAAAATATGCTAGTGCTGGGGTCTTCCCCACCCACTACCCCCAACCAATTAATACAAATCACTGGGAATGGCCCAGGTGACTGAAAGGTGTGTCCAGGGTTGAGAACCTGCATGTCTGGAGCCCCCCGAGGTGTATTCCACAGCCCACCACTCTGCACGTGGGCCTTCCTCCCCCGGCGCAGGTGCAGGTAGTCCTGGTTGCAGGCTTAATTAACTGTTTGTAAACTCTAAGTGAAGAGCGACAGCTTTCTTCCAACTGTCAGTTATATGCATAATTGAAATTCGTTTTCCTTGTTCCCAGAGGCAGGCAAGAACAAAGAAATCTCACGTGCTGTTAAGCCTGATCTTGGCTTAAGACCCTCTGGATTTTGGGGGAGACGCCGACGTCTCCCCAGCTCCTGCCCCTTTCTCCTCTGCTGGGGCCCCTAAGGAGGGAAGGGGTTTGTGGACCCAGGTACCCGGGACCAGCTGAGAGAACCCTTGAAAGTCTGCCCACCCTCCAAAAATACTAGCTCTTCCTTAAAGATGAAAATATGTCTCGTAAAAGCCATTCTCTAAAATGTTCAGCTTCTGCAAAGACCGCCTCCTGGGCCCTTGTCTAGGGGAAGCACGAGGCAGGGGGTGGCGCGAAGGATGTGGGGGAATCTGTCCTGGGTTCAAATCCCACCTCTGCCTCGTAGAGGCTGGTTTTCTCCCAACAGGCTGTGAGGGTCACAGCAACACCACCTCACTGCACGGTGGGGTCATGAGGAGCGTGTGCAAAGGACTTCAGGCATGCCGGGTGCTTGTTGCCATGGCAACAGGGACCATTCCAGGGAAGCCAGCCAGGCCCCCTAAAATAGGTGGGTGGCTCACCCAGGACTAGGAGGGGAGCCCACTCCCTGGGTGAGGAATTTCTGGGTGCAAGTCAAGTGATCAGTCACACTGCTTCCCCTCGCCCCCCACACTGTCCTCATTTGCAGGAGGAACATTGGGCTAATTATGGAAGTGAAATGATGCCCCCGGTCGGCCGATTCCACACAGTGTAATGGGTGAGAAAGGAGCTGGTGCATGGCAGGGCCTTCCCTCCCAAGGGGTCCAGAGGCTCCAGGCAGTGGATTATCCCCTGGGAGAGCCCTGGCCACTCTGGACTGCCTCCCTCCTCACTTCCTCCCAAAGTCTTGGCTCGGCAGGTGAAGCCTGGGCTTCGGGGAGGCCAAAGCATAAAGCCTGATCCTGGGCCACTCGGTTCTCCTTGGCATGCTGTGGGGGTCTCGGGCGATCCTCTCATAATACAGGGGCCCCAGCTCTTCTCTGGCCCGGGGCTGCAAGAGCCCTGGCACCTGCCTCACATCTCCCCTGCTGGGGCCCTTGGAGGCACTGCCCGCAGACTTTCCCTCTGGGTCCAGCTGGGCCTTGGCAGCCTTCTCAGCACAGTCCCAGGCAGCCTCTGCGGATTGATTAGGGCTGGCATTGCAGATGAAAGCGATGTGCCAGCCCTGGGTCACGTCTTGCTACTCTGAAAAAAATCCAAAGAAGAAGCTAACTCTGGCCTGAAGCAGGCCATCGCTGTACATAGGGGAGCCCCTGGCACTGGGCTGAGGACCCTCTCCTTAGGAGAAGAAGGCTGGAGCCCGAGCAGACAGAGGAGGGGGCGCTGCCGAGGGGAAAGTGTGACAGCGTGTCTCCCCCGACGCCCGGCCTGCTGCCTGGGTTCCTGACCTGTCTCCCTGCTTCCTCTACCTTCCCATCAGTCCCGATTCTCTGCCCAGAACCCTGGTGCCCATGAGGGAGGAGCACGGCAGATGGCCAAGTCCCAGCGCTGCCTCCTAAGTAACCCAGGCAGCGACTTAACATCTCTGGGCCTCAGTTTCTCATCCATACATTTTTGCTTTGGAGGACTCAGTGAAGAATAGCTGAGTTTGTAGATATTTACCTGCTCCTGGGATTCGTCCTTGAGCACCTCTGAAATCAGAGCGCACCTCATGATCAATGCCGTATCACAATTTAACTCTCAGTGTCTTAAAAACTCTTAGCGGTCCATAAAATACAAGTGCCTCACAATTGGTGGCATCTTCAATTTATCAAACTATGGTGTGTGAAGCATTAGCACCGGGCCTGGCACATAGTAAATGCTCCACTTGGGGGTGAGGGGCTGCCCTTTGCTCCGTGTCCATCCCCACTGTCCTGCTGGGATGCTCTGTGACAGGGACACCACGCTCAGCGTCTTGACTATCTTTCTCATTCCAATAATATTTTTCTGCAAGAGAATTTTTATCTCTTGCCTCGTCCTTGGTCTATACTTTTCTGAACAAACTCCTACGGCTGCCGGCTAGGGTGGTCCCAGTGTTCTCTATTACACGGAATCCTCTGCACATGTCACCAGCGGTTCCCCAGGATAAAGTCCCTGCGGGGAATTACTGGCAAAAAGAGATCAGATTTTTTCAAAGCATATCCTTGGTCCTTACAAAAGGCTTACTATTTAGGAATGATTATCCCCACTTTACGGGAGAGGAAAATGATCTTCAGTGAACCTCATTCAAAGGCACCTAGAAAGCCAATAGCAGACACCACCTCTAAGCTGTTTCTACTCCAGGAAGTGTCGCTGCCACTCGGCTGGAAACAGTTATCTCCAGGCTTTGGGAGGCCTGAGAAATTTCAGGACGACCTTCAAAGTTTCCCTTTGGCCAGACTTATTTGGGTCTGTTGCTCATTAAGCAGGTCAAAGCCTCCCCTTCTGCTCCAGCAAGGCTGTGCCCCACAGCTGGGATCTGTATGTATTTATTCTGGTCCACGAGCAGCGGCAGGCCCCACTGCCTGGGCCATCCCATTTTTAGCTGAGACTGTGTCTCTGCTTTTCTCTAGAGCTTTCTCTCCCAGCCCGAGTGGCCAGCCTGCCCTGTTCACCAGGCAGTGAATTAATTACACGCAGGCACTGCCACTTCTGTCAAAGAACGCAGAAAAGCAATTTTAGAAAAGAAACCCCTTTTTCTCGCTTGGCGGCTTTCATTGTGGGAGAAAGGGACAATTATGAATTACATCAGAGCTATTCTGGGGCACCAGGCGAGGGGCTGGGAGGAGCCTGGTCTCGGCTCTCTGAGTGGATCTGAGCGGACCAGGATGTCTCCCCTCCCCATCCTACCACCCTGGGGAAGAGGGTCTCACTCCCAGGAGCTGCCCAAGACCCACGTGTCAAGTGGTCCTGGCATATGGGGGCACCATCAGATCCCAGGGGCATCTAGCACAATTCCTGCATTAAAATTCAGGCACCTGAGGCTCTGAGCGGGGCAGGGTCGTGGGCAAGTTCACACAGCCACAGAGCTGAAGGCCTGGGGTCTGGGCCCTCCTCTCCTCGGTGTCTCTTAGTCCCAAAGGTTTGCTTAGACTCTCAGGAAATGAGATGGACATTTAGCAAAGAAGGCCAGGGTGGGGGTGGGCCCTTGGTAGATACATGCAGTGGGTTGCATGGTGGCCCCCCCAAAGACCTGGGAATTACGAATGTGGCCTTACTCAGAAAAGGGTCTTTGCAGATATAATCATGTTAACGATCTCAGGGTGCGGCGTCCTGGGTTAGCTGGGCAGGCCCTAAATCCAATGACCAGGGTCCTGGTAAGAAGCCGAAGAGGAGGAGACGCAGGCATAGACAAGAAGGTCAGATGGCCACAGAGGCAGAGGCTAGAGTGAGGCAACCTTAAACCAAGGGAAGCTGGCAACCCCCACACTGTAAGAGGCAAGGGAGGGTCCTCCCCCAGAGTGTGTCGGGGAGCGCAGCCCTGCCCACACCATGCTTTCAGGCTTCTGGCCTCCAGAGTTGGGAGGGAACGAATTTCTGTTGTGTACGCCACTAACTTTGTGGTGCTTCATGACGGCAGCCCTCAGGCAAGAACGCACCATGCCTCTGTCAGGACGTGAGGACGGCTGGGCAGGGGGCAAACGCACCCGGCCAGCCTCGGGCAGCTTCAGGGCTGGGGACACCTCTGAAGGGCGTATTGCGGGCAAGAGGGTCTCTGCATCTGGCCCTTGTCTCTGCGTTAGCCCGGCAGCCAGGGCGCCACCTCCCGGGAGGGGGTGAACCCCTCTGGACAACAGCGGGTCTCACGACAGGCACAGCGGGGCACTGGGCTCACTGGCGGGCATGCTTCCAGGAGCTTCCAGGCAGCAAGCCGCTGTTTCCACTACAGAGAGGCTGACAAAATTATCTGCAGAAGAGTAGAGAATGCCTATATGGCAAAAAAATGAAAACAAAGTGGTGAGACATGTGCCTGAGGAGGAGAAAGCATTGGCACCGTCTCTCACAAAGCTTAATAGCCTTTTGCAGGGAGTGGGCTAGACAGCGGTAAGAAAAACAGAGACGACACAATAGAAAGATGGGTGAAATATTCAACGAGACAAAAATTAAGAAAACGCGTTCAACTTCACTAGCACTCAGGGGCATGAGATGCAAACAAGGCAGTCCCCGTTCTCCCTCCGCAGGAGGCAGCAAAGAAAGAGTTGAGTGCCAGCTTTCGGGGACCTGGCACCCTCCGTCACCCAGGGGTGTGTCAATGCTTTCTGTTTTTGTGGCAGCGATATTAAAATTGTAAATGTTCACACCCTTTTGAGTGAGAAAGTCCACTTGTGTTCATTCCTTTCGGGACAAAAGCCAGAGCCGAGCATCTTATCATGTTTTTTGACCATGTCAACCAGTCCTTTTTTTTAAGTGTGTGGTTCAAACCCTTTGCCCGATTTTCTATGGGGCTGTTTCTCTTTTTCTTATTGACTTAATTCAACAAGTCTATACTGAGCAGCCGCTCTCTGGCCTGGAGCTTGTCCCTGCCCAGAGAGTGGGCAGTTTTCTGGGGCATCAGGACCCCCATCTCAGGACTCAGGAACAGCTTCCAGCCTGATGAAGCCCAGTGGGGAGCCTTAGGGGCCCAAGGGGCCCAGCTTCCCGGGTACAGATGCTCCCCTCCTCAGCTTGGGGTGCTGTGGCAGGGGAGGGCAGGGGCACCCTCCAGTCCTGAGGACCCTTGTCATGTAAGCCTTTCAGAATGACACTGTGGTGGCTTCTGACTTCATTCATTCATTCATTCATTCATTCACCACTCAACAAACATTCCCCAGATGTTCCTCTGTTCTGAGCCCTGGGCTGGGTCACAGAGCTGAGTGGTCCACCAAGCATATCCACTGGTGACTCCAGAGGCCTAGTGGGAATCTGAGCCAGTAAACAGAAGACAGTGACAGAGCATGACAGTGGGAAGCACAGAAGCTGCAAAGGCTGCAGGGGACAACTCATTCTGCTCAGGCAGTCAGAGACAGCTTCCTGGAAGAAGTGGTATTTGGAAAGAGGACTTGAAGGAGGTACAAAAGGGCAGGAAGAAGCTATCCGTCTCCATGAACAACTTGTGCAAAATTGAGGAAGGCAGGAAGGGCCTGGACAGTTGGGAAATGGTCAGATGTTTGCAGTTGCAGAATATGAGGGGGTGGAGAAAGGCAGATGATGTGAGTCGAGACAGGGACGCAGCTTGAGTGACTGATGATGAGAACCATGCACACATTACTACCAGGAGTAGACACAGAAAACCTAGACCCTGTGGAGGGAGAAGCAGAGCCATGCTCCCAATCCCAGGTGATACAGCGACTGGTTGAGGATGAAATTTTACTGTAAGCGTCCCAGCATCCAAGACAAAAAGGGAAAAAAGGAGCAGTAGGAGTCTCACTGTCCAGACCAAAGACAAAGGGTGCTTCACTGGGAGATTGAGTTGGGTCTGGGAGGGAAAGATGGGAGTGGACATGCAGCTTTTGTGGAAAACTGCCTTGCAGTTTGGCCTTATGGCTTAGATTCTAGCCTCTAGAGGCAGCTGGATTCTAGAAACATCTGCAAACAGACCATTTCCTGTTTGCCACTCGACTGCCAGGCTGTGGTGACCCCCTGCCTGTACCTGAACCCCGTCCAGGGCCCAGCACTTGGTAGATACTCAAGACGTGTCCTTGTCCCTCCTCGTCCCTGTGCAGCCCTGGTGCCATTTTCTTCTTCTTAGAAATTAATTTATTTTTAATTGTGGTAAAATATGCACAACATAAAGATTTAGCATTTTAAGTGTGCAGTTCAGGGCCATTAAGTCCACCCACGCTGTTGGGTGACCATCACCCCCATCCACCTCCAGACGTCTCCCACCTTCCCAAACTGAAACGCGGCCCCCATTCAACACCGACACCCCATTCCCTGCCCCCAGCCCCTGCTGACCCCCCTTCCACTTTCTGTTTATGAGTCTGATTCCTCCCGGGACCTTATCTGTGGGGAATCACACAGGGTTTGTCCCGTGACTGGCTTCTTGCCCTGAGCAGGGTCTTCAGAGCGCATCCGTGTTGTAGCGTGTCAGGATTCCCTTCCTTTTTTAGGCGGAATTATTTTCCATCGCATTTTATCTTGACAAGGAAAAGATGCTGCTAGGTTATTACATTTCTCCACAAGCCCCGATGCACCCAGAGAACATGCCAGATGGTACAGAAGCAGCCTGGGGTTCCAGTAGGAGCAAACCTTATGCTGCCCCCTGAAACTGGGGACAAGAATGGACACTCTGCCACGGGCTTGGTGTAAGCAGATGAGTCAGTGCAGAGGACTCTGCATGCAGCAAGCGCTCGGTAAGTGTCCATAGTCCTTGTACTCCGTGTGTGCTCCAGCAGGCCACCTGGGCCCCCGCCGGGCCTGACGTCGAGAGGATACTCACTAGGTGCCTGCAGTGGACGGCATGCGGGGTCACCTGGTGAAACTCAGCCAAAGATTTCACTTGAGTCCCTCATTGAACTCCCAACACTTCGGCGGGAAGGTGGGCAACTCCAAGTCCCCTTTGACAGATGAGGACACTGAGGCAGGAGGAGGCGGGGACTGCAGGGCTCTGATGCGTAGGCCTGGCTCTTCTGAGTCGGTTCTTGCTTCCTGCCCCGGCACCCCCACCCAGGGGCAGCAGGGCTTATAGGAGCAGGGGTAGGACCCAGGAGAGGCCAAGCTTCGGGAAGGGAGGAGTTGCAGCGGTGCGCCCGCCACCCGGCCCACCTACCCCTCTGGCCAGGAGTTGCTGCCACCCCTGTTGTCTATGCTGGAAGCTGGTGCACGAGGCGTGAGCGCTGGCCCCAGGCTCAGAGATCCGGAAGTTTCTAGTCCTTGCCCGGGCCTTTGGCGGACCCAGGAGGGCACTGCCGATCCTGGCCAGGGGTGAGGGGGTGAAGGGGCGGGGTTCAGGTGGGGGAGAGACCTTGGTCTCTGAGAGGGTGGCCCGCTAGGGGTCAGGGGGTTCTGAGGCCCCAGGGGCAGCATGTGGGCCCGGGTAGGGGCACCCTCCATCCTCCTGTCCTAGGGGTCCTGGACATCCCCTCTTGGGGTTGGCTCTGATTTTTTATCAACTCTGCTGTCTGGTGTCCAAGGACCAACGCTTCCCAGCCTGGGGAGCTCATATCGCAAGTGGGAAAAGACTATTTGTGCACAGAGGTGGCATGGAAGACAGACCTGCTGCATTCAGCCCTATTTGTTCCTGAATCAGGGAGGAGGAAGCAAAATGAAACAAAGCCCCATGGGGGAGGCCGGCCAGTCGAGAAGGGGTGCCTTGCCGCCAGCCAAGGACAGCACAGGAGCCCTGACTGCGGTCCAAAGGGCCCCCACCAGCAGCCACCTGCCTGGACCCCTCCTAGGCCCTCGCCCTGTCCCCGGCCATCAGCCCTTGCTTCTAGGTCCTCACACCTCTCCCCACGCCATCCAACCCCAGTCTGGGCCACACGGAGTAATTTTCTAATAGCCTTTTGTATCTGACTTTTATCCAGCAGTGGCTTCCAAGATTTACTGGGATTTCCGCCGACATGCTTTGATGGTTTCTTTGAGGAATTGCACGGTTTAGCTACAGAGCTCAATTGCTCTGCAAGTGGCGTGTTCTGGTCCCCGAGCCACCAGACACCTCTCCATGCCAGCTCTCAGGACGAGCCACAGCGCAGCACTGGCTCTGCTGTCGACATGCTAAGTGGCTGCCTGGAGCGGGGAGCCAGCAGGGACGGCCTGAGCAGCGATCAGAGGCTTCTCTGAGGGCGCCAGGGAACCATGAAGTATATGATCATGCTCTCAGTAACTAGGGTTTGGGGAAACGCAGTTCTGGAGCAGACTCAAAGAAATAGAGATAACTTCCCAGGGAGAGAGGAGCAGCCCTGTGACCCTGCATTGTGCCGAATCTCTGCGGGAGGAGTCGTTTCTCTCCCCTTGGCAGTCGGAACACGAAGTTCCCTTCACAGCAGGGAGGGACTGGGTTCCACAGGATGGGGTGGGAGCTCCACCTCACCGCTTGAAGGTCTCTGTTCCCCTCCAAACACCTGCACCTGCTCTAGCCCGCCCATGTGCCCCGTGGCACCTGGCATCCTCCTCCCCCAGCCCTGCTCTCTCCTGCCTTGGCCCCACGGCTTCTCTCCCCGGGACAGAGGTGCTCACCCTGTCTGTGGCTGAGGAAGCCCCTCCGCATTCCAGAGGAGACCAGGCCTGAGCCGTCTGGTTCCAGTTCCTCCCTCCCTCCTCCCGGTTCTCATAGACCCTGGGCAGCCCCGGGAGACCCCAGGCTGTGGCGCTCTGCTCAGATGCCTGCATCCCACTCCAGGCACATCATCCCTGCCTCCACCATGACACCGAGGATAAACACAAGGAAGACGTGCTCAGTGTCAGCTTGTGGGTCGCTACTCTGCAACAGGTGCCACTAGAGCTCAGTTGGCACCAGCAAGATGGACCTGCGGGGCGCTCCGTCCCCGAATGCCTCTCAGAAGCTAGTGCGGATGAGCAAGGTCGCAGAGGCCACCAAGGCCTGGGGGCAGGTGACAGACCCTGGGATGGCAGGTGGGGGAGGCGGCCTCCTCTGCCGGGCCACATATTGCCTGAGCCCCTGTGGTGGGCTGCAGGGCCAGGGCCCAGGGCCACAGAGAGAAGGCAGGCTTAGTAAGCCTTGCGGGGGCAAATGCCAGCTACTGTCATCTACTGCAGGGAGCAGGGCAGGCGGGAAGGAAAGAGGTTTGCGAGGGAGATGAAGAGAGAGAGGGATGGAAAGGTCGAAGGATGGAGGGGTCCAGGGATCGAAGGAGGAGAAGGCAGGCAGGGGGCCCTGGGAAAGAGGCTTGCACAATTCTAGGAGGAAGGACCTTCATGCCATGATGGGGCCATGAAAATTTCCCTTTGGAAGCTTGCCTGCGTAGCTGCTCTCTGCACTGCCCTTTCTGGGCTCCTGGTGCCGTGGAAGGAGGTGCTGTCTGACAAGGTCTCCAGAAAAGCCCCCAAATCCCCCTGTGGCTAGGATGGGGCCAGGATGAGCCCTGGAGCCTGTCAGATCGCCCCATGGCAGCCCTGAGCCCCAGGCCCAGGGAGATACAAGCCCTGGGTAGGCAGTAGTCCCCAGAACAGTTCGCTCAGCCCAGCCGGTCTGGTGCTATCCCAGGGCACACACAGGATCCCGCCCTTATCAACAACCTGGCTCTGCGGGTGCTCACAGGACCTGCCCCCAGCCTGATAGAGGCTGGCCAAACGGAAAGATGCGGGTTTGGCCTCTGTGACCTCCCTGAATCCAGATTCCCTAGCCATGAAATGGAAGTGACGGCGAGATGAACCACTCCGTGGTGTTCCTGTGAGCTTGAGAGCATTCCTGCAGGAAAAGTCTCGTGGCACCTGGCCGTGGCAGGTGTCCGCCGGGCGGAAGCTTCAGGTCCTTGTTGCTGTCCTCCCAGGCTGCTGGGAGGGCTGACAAAGCCCAGCAGTAGGCATGCAGTCAGCCCTCAATGCACCTTGGAGGTATTCTCTTCATCCCAATACGTCCGTCACATGGACTCAGGCAGTAACACGCCAGCAAACAGGCTTCAAGGTGCTGGCATTGGGGGAAAACTGGACAAAAGATTGGGCCTCAGCTTGCCGTGGGCGGGGAAGATGCAGGTCTGGCTGGGCGTGGGGTCAGAGACATGGTTCAATCCCTGACCCCACTTCCATTCCCCGTGGGGCCCTGAGCCATAGTGGGTGAGCCGAGACCCCGCACAGCCTGTGACATGCAGGAGGCCCTCACAGGCACACGCCTCTCCCTCTGCTGAGCACCTGGGGGAAGCTGAGGCCGTGGAGTGAGCAGGACAGCCCCAGCCCTGCCCTCGTGGGCTCGAAGACCAGGGAGGGAGATGGTAAGCAGGCAGTAAATAAGCAAGACCAGCTTGGTGAAGAATGACTTACCAACAACACACATTTATTCAACAAAGATTTATTGAGCACATGCTCTGTGCCCAGCACTGCTCTAGGAAATGAAACTTGCTAACACATCTCGAACATTTGCTTTATGCTCAGGACTGTGGCTCTATCACCCCTACTTAAGCTTCACAACAAGCCCATCTTCAGATGAGGAGCCAGAAGTCCTGAGAGGTGAAATCCCTCACCGTGCTGCTAGGTAGCAGTGGAGCCTGTGCTTATATGGGTGGCAGCCTCTTTCTGGAGACTAGGGGTCTCCAGTGGCCTAAGGTGACATGGTCCCCACACTCCCGGAGAAACCCAGTCTGGTGGTGGTTGGGGGGTGAGGGTGGCAGTCATATAGTCCCCTTGCTTCAGGGCTGGGAAGCAGAGGGATGCAGAGGGTCACCTGACACAGGGACTGGCCAGGTGGGTGAGATCAGGGAAGGTGTCCCAGAGGAAGTGATTCTTGAGCTGAGATCTGAAGGTCAAGGGGCAATTAACCAAGTTCAGAGGGGAGAGAACCTATCCACCCTACTCACACTCCTCCTCCTTTAAGGCCTGCCTGCCTCCAGGAAGCCCTCCTCGCCCTCTCCCAGGCTGGATTCCCGCACGACAGCTGCACATCTCTCTCTGAAGTTGAGCCCCTCCAGACTGGGAGCTGCCACAGGGCAGATCCCAGGCTGGTTCCTCTGTATCTCCAGCATTGCTCAGCCTGGGACCAAGGAATCTTGGAGAGGCTGGGTGACAGAAGGTAGTGTGGCTAAGGCCAGAGGGTGGCATAGCTGAGGCCACATTAGTCTCACGGTGCCACCTTTGCAGAGTGAGATGCTTAGGAGTCCTGGGGTCCAGGCTTCTGCTCAGGAGAATTTTAGGCCAGTGACCTGCTTCTCACCAACCCCTGATGTCGCTCTGAGTCTAGTCTGAGCATCCAGGCAGCTGACCCTCCCCCAACCCCAGGAGAAGCTAGAAGGAGCATCTCTCCAGGCAAGGCTTGTGCATGGAGGAAGCAGGGCACAGGAATTGCTAGGCCACAGGTGTGCCTCCTGGAAGAGGGCTTTTTCCCAATGTCACCTTCATCCCAGAGCAGCATGGTGCCTATCAGCTGGCCAGGCAGAGGCTGCCTGGCTGCCAAGGGGCAGTGGCATTTGCTCAAAGCACTATTGCACGACCCCACCCCCGACCCCACCTCTAATTCAGAGCAAAGCCTGCAAGAGTCGCCGTTCATCTCCATGATGAGGAACAAGCCCGCTCTGCCAGGGAGCCTGAGCGGACGACTGAGGAAGGGGGTACGGTTTAGGTCTCTGAAGCCTTCGGAAAGCCAGGAAAATAAAACAATAACAGCAGAAATAAATACCAACCCCACAAAATGTCATGCAGAGGGCTGACAGGCCAGGAGTGCCATGTGCACGGTTGGCCAGCTGGGGGATTTGGGTCTGGAACTTCATTCCTTTGACCTCAGCTTCCCCCTCTGTAGAAGGGGTGGGCTAATACAAGTGCCCACCTCGTGGGACTGTTCTGGTGTCAAAGTCAGATATCACATGTCCAGCACCTCCCAAGTGGTTGGCACCCGGTGATATTCAGTAAATGATGAGTCCTGCCATTCCTCTTGTTCCTGTACTCAGAATGTCCCGCTGTGTCCGTCACTAGCTCACCATGGTGACCTGGGATGAACCTCAGAAATCCAGGAGGGCAACAGAGGGTTTGCCTTTATATATAACTGACTTCTGTGAATCGAGGAGGAAAACTGCCCTGAAACTTGGTAGCCACAAGCCAGCCCACATACAGGTTGGCAAGCTAGGTCAACACAAATGGCTTTCCTGTCTGCAAAAACCTCAGGCTGAGAATTTATATGAAAATGGCTTTCTCCAGACTTCTCACAAACAAATGCAAATCCCTTCTGGAGGAATGCCTCTTGAAGCCAAATCCAAAGATAAAATGTCAAGGAAAATGAGCAGCTGACAGAGGAGAGTCACTAAAGACATAAGGAACCCAGGCACCGTGAGCGAGAACCAGTAGAAACGATGCACAGCTGAATCAACCCTGTCGCATCTTTAGATAACAGAAAAAGGGAAGAACTGAAAATGTGATTTAGGAGCAACAGATTCTAAAAATGACCTGGGTAGATTTGAAAAAGAACCAAGTAGAATTTCTAGAAATGAATAAAACAACAGTTGTGTAACTTGGTGCAATGCCCTTGGAAAGCCGCTCGGTGTTATCCAATAAACGTGAAGATGAGCAGACCCCATAATTTCACGTCAGTGCTTTTTAGAGAATCTTTTGCCCAAGTGCACCAGATTGTGCCGGAACGTTTCTGGGAGCACTGCTGTTAATGGCAAAACAGACAAACCAACGAACTCAAAAGCTTAAAAGCAAACAAAAAGGAAAGGGCTTTTTGGCAGGCAGAGGTGTCCAGTTCGGAAAGGAGCCGGCTTGTGAGGGAGTGAGCGCCCCGTCGCTTTCAGGAGGCTGAGCTGAGACAGATGAGGCCCTGGGAGAATGCTGCGCTCTGCGACGCACTGTGCTCGGAGTTCTAGGAGCTGGCCGACCGCATAGCCAGTCTGGTTTCTCCCGGAGACCTCAGCTTTGGGCCGGCACAGCGGTACAGACGGCCCGCCACCTGAGCTCCCACCGCCCTCCCATCTCCCAGGCAACCTGACTGACGTGTCCGGGTCATGTGGGCGTCAGCCCTGCATCCAGAGCCGGCCTCCCAGAAGGAGTGCAGCCTCGCTTCTTCCTCTGCTCACACGTGCTCTGCCCTGACGTATCTGAGCAACCTGCCTGGGGTCGGGGGCCATCCCAGGCCTGCGGGGCCATTCTTGCAGAGCTACATCTGGACCGCCGGCCATTGGCAAATGGTTCCAGCTCCGAGCAGCAACCTCCTCATTTGTATGATGGAGAAAAGAGCAGCTCCCTGAGAAGGCTGCCAGGGGGACGGGGTGCAACTTTATGGGTAAGAAAGTTCTGTGTGAACATGAAGGCCAGGACCCAGGCCAGGGAGTGCAGACGGCATTACCCCTGCAGCATGGGGGACCCGGTTCTAAGGGCTTCCATTTATTTCTATGCCATTTATTTCTTGCACCAGCCCAGTAAGCTAAGTACCACTGTGCCGTCCACTTTGCAGATGAGCAACGTGAGGCCCAGAGGCTGTTTGTGCTCCTGTGGTCTGCCACAGGATCGTTCCTGGCAGCCCTGTCAGGAGCAGACCTGCAGCCTGGAGCTGGTCTCCGAGCAAAGCCAGCTGGGTCGGCCACCCCGCAGCTGACCTGCAGGCCTGGGATGTGCAGATGCGTGCTCGCGTATGCCACCCGTGGGGGCATCAGTTACACTGGCTGATTCTGAAAACAGCTGAGTGATGCATTCTCTGTGCTTTGGGTTCTTTATCTACAAAATGGAGAGCAGGGCTCCTGGAGGGTGAGAGAACATGCCTGATTGGGCCATGCCTCCGTTGGACCCCAGGGGCCCCTGGGGAACAGACCACTAGCACCTGGAGGCTCTATCTCCCCACCTGGGGACTTCCTGAGGGCAGGGCTGGTCTAATCCTGGCCCCAGTGCCCGGCCTGGCGCAGAGCCTGGAGGGAAGACAGCACCCAGGAACTGTCAGATGCTGTCCCTCCTGGTTGGCTGAGGGCCATGACAGTGCCCCCACCAGCCCTGCCTTTCAGAGCCCTTGGCCAGGTCAGCCCATTCCCAGTGTGCGCTGGTGCCTGGTGACCGCCCTTCTCCCTGAGCATGGACGCTGGGTCACTGCCATGTGCAGTCATAAGTGTCGGTGTCCCCGCCTTACATGAGGGTTCCAGCAGCCCTGGCAGTGAAGGGCTACCCGGGCCATGCTTGGGTCTGGGCGTGCTGACAAGGGTGCAGCTTTAGTGAATTAGGGAACCCTTGATGTCCAAATGCCAAGGGACAAGGAAGGACTGGGCTCAACCTGGGCACACAGGCCCATGTCTCACTCTCAGAGGGTCACCTGTGTCACCAGGAAGCCCTGGCCAGGGTGGCAGACAGAGCTTGTGAACAGAGAGCCAGGAAGGAACTGCTCCAAAGGGCTGTCCACCCATGGGGCAGGGAGACACAGACACAGAGAGCCAGCAGTTCGGGGGGGGCCGCCTGGTTCTCCCCACACCCCCAGTTTACATGGAGGAAGCTGAAGTTCAGGAAGGAAACTGCACATCAGGGGTGACAACCTCGGCTTGGCTGGAGACAGAGCAGCCAGGATGCCAGGGGCCCACCAGGCTGGGGCCCAGCGGGCTCTCCCTCAGCGGAGTCCCTGGAAGCCACTGTGCTGCCCCATCTGGCACCCTGCCCCGGTCCCAAGGCCAGACCGCCTCCTCTGAGAACGAGGATGATGAGGAGTGAGTCACAGATGTTGGCCTTGCAGCACAGACGGCCTCTGCATCACCTTTCCGGTGCTGCGGGTTCAGGATGCACGCCCACAGCGGCAGTGACTCCACGTCTGGGAGCTGCAGGAATGCCTCTTAGAATTCCGTTCATGGAGAGTCGCCACCAAGCCCACCACGGAATCTAAGGGAGGAAATGAAACCCTTTAGGGTGAATTAAACTAAAGAATATTTGGTGTGCCGGTCTTGTGCTGGGCCCTCTGCTAGGTGTGTGACATTTAAGAAATGTATACTTATGAGGCATGTATTATTATCCCCATTTTATTGATGAGGAAACTGAGTCCCAGAGAAGTGCAGTAACTTGCCCAGGGTCAGGTAGTCATGAGTAAAAACTGAGATTTGTCCCATTTGTTCATTCATTCAATATTTAATAAGCGTCTGGTCTATGGCAGGCATTGTGGGACCCGGAGGGCCATGCTCTTAACCTCCCAGCGTTTGTGTCGCTGGTTCGCATGTTCTCTGAGTGCATGCTGAGCTCCTACTGTGAGCCATAGCCCAGGCCAGATCTGGAGGTGCAGAGCTGAGGTGGGGCACCACACCTGTCCTCGAGGACACTGCTCCCTGAAGCCACCAAGCCTGTGGCAGGAAATAAGGACCTCTGTGGGGACCCCGCAGCACTGATCCATCCAGGCCCCTGCAGGTTGGCTGGTATTCAAAGCCCAGAGCGGGGGCTGGGGTCCTCTTGGTATCCTGGTTGTCAAGACCACCAGCCTTGGCTTGCAGAGGGCCCCACGTCCCCAGGTGCTCCATCCTCACTGACCAGATCAGAACTCTTCCATGGAGCTCCAGCCCGTCTCCCTGGAGCCCCCTCCTAGCTCCTCGCCCTGCTGCCCACAGCCCACAGCAGACCCGGGGGCTTCTCTGAGCATCCAGCAGTCCCAGAGGGATCGCATGGGCCAAGTCCCTGCAGCCTGAGCCTGACCCAGTCCCTCCACCATTCTCTCAGGTACCCATGCCATCCAAGCAGGCCAGAGGGGCTGCCTCAGAGGAGCAGAAGTCTCTAGGATTAAGGCCAAGTTCAAAGCCAACCAAAGATTTCAGTGACGCTGGAGAATGACACCAGCCAGCATGAGGCAGAAAGGATGAGGATCTCCAAGGCTCTGACTGTCCTCGCCCTCCAGGCACACACTCCCCTGAAGCTGGGCATGACGGTGTGACTTGCTGTGGCCAAGGAAACGTGAGTGGAGAGGATGCACTGCTTCCAGGCAGAAGCACTGAAGAGCCACCCCCCGCTCCCACCTGCTGTACTGGCAAGCTGCGTGTCCCAGACCACACCTCTGGGAGAGCAGGGCTCTGGGGAACCCTGGGACCTGCCGTGGGCTTTGCATGTGTGAGAAACACCCTTTTGGATTAAGCCACTGCAACCGTGGGGCTGTTCACTACTGCAGCATAATGTAGCCTAAACTGATCGATGCAGATATACTGTCAAGTTGAAGTGCAGGTTACAAAACAGCATTAACTCATCAGTCATTAATAGGGCCCTGCCCTGCCACCCAAGATCTGAATCCCTGAAGTCAGATTTGGGGACGAGGAGTGCTTAGAGATCCTCAAGTCCACCTCCCTCCCACCAGCTCCTGCAACATGAGGATAGCAGGGCTGGACCCACAGCTAGGCAACGACATATGAAACCACAGTCCTGACACCTGGTGGAGTCTCAGTAAATTTTGATGACCCTTCATCCACCTGCTCACACACCTGTCCTCAGAGCCCTCCTCGAGGCACCAGCGACTAAAGCCGTTTGAAGAGGGAAACAGCATCTTGGCCCAAAACAAAATCTTGATAGTAAAAGAAAAACAACCCCAAACCTCTGTGGAGGTGCCCTAATGGAGGCGATGCAAGCCATGTTGAGGTGCATGGCTGTACCTGGGGCAGCTTCCCACCACTGTGAGGCCCCAGTGCCCTGCAGCCCAAGCCCACCTGGCGACAGCTCTGGGCTCAGCTCATTGGATCTGTCTGCTGGGAGAGAGGGCCTCTCCGGGTTTGCCATCCACACGTTTATCAGCTTCCGGCTCCTTCCCTAGTGCCACCTTTCACTGGGATGAGAAGGCAGGATGCCCACCCAGCAGTACAGGCAACAAGCCCCACATTAGTAAAGACATCTGTGGGCCCCGGCAAGGGCAGGGAGTCCAGGCTCTTCCCTCGGGGGCATTAATGCTGCCGAGCCCCACAGCCCAGTGTGCGTGTCCCTTTGAGTCCAGGACCCGAGCGGCTTGTGTCTGACATGTCCTTCCTAGGAAGGCAGCACTGGGCTCTTCAGCAAGGGGGCCCTGAGGTCTGACCCAGCCTAGGCCACTAACTCATGATCTGGGCAGGCTCAGTAGCTCTCTCCAGGCCTCAGCTTCCCCCATGTGGAGTGATGCAGACATGGGGTCAGCCTTCCTCGGTCTCCAGATCTTGCTGCTTCCTGGCTGGAGGAGGCTCTCCATCTCCCATGGCCTCAGCAGTCTTAATCCATGAGTGGGTGTCTTGCCAATGGGTTTCAGCCCCGGGCAGGCTCACTATGGATTCAATGAGACCAAAGAAATGACAATGGAACATTCTTGGGGTGAAAGGCTTTGTGCCCAACTTTATTCCCATGGCGGCAGGTCAATCACTAGAATCCCTTCCACTCAGAGCGAGTCTGCACGCAGCAAGCCGGTCCCTGCCTCTGGGCCTCTCTGCCCCCGCAGCCGTCCCAGTCTCTGCTCTTCCGCAGCCCTGGAGCCCAGGGCACTGGGCAGAGCTCTTTGTATAGAGTCAATAACGACGCATTGCCCACACGTGTGTAGTGAGCTAGCTGACCAGGGCCAGGTGAGAATCCCGGCCGTAGGAAACTTCACTCTATCCACAGTGGGGGTGAAGGCCCCCTCGCACGACTGTGAAGAGCACACGTGTCACTGTCAGTCACTCCTGCTGCCTTGTCCATTCACAATTCCGCCAACACTCGCCGGCACTCTCCGGGGGCTGGGCCCGGCCCGGGGATGAGCCATGCAGTCCAGAGGCTCTCAAAGCCTAATGGCAGCCTTGGCGGCACAGAGCTGCCGCAGGACCGGCTTTCCCCTTCCTCCCTGCGTGGTTCTCATGCCTCTTGCAGGCTTTAAACTTGAGTTTATGGCCACCATTTCCACACCCACAGGCGGGTGTCAGCAGAGGAAGACGGGGAGGGGGCTGCTCGGCACGCGTGTCTTCTCTCCCACGAGATCCTGCCTGCACCCGATTCACGCCTCCCCACGGGGAGGGCCTGGGGGGTGGGCAGGGCCTGTGAGTTTTCCAGACAAGCTTTGTTAAATCATAATAAAGTGTGGGTGACTCAGAAGTCGGTGGGGATCTCCTGGCCCTTAGGACCTGGCCGAGAGTGGCCTGAGTCCCATCACCCTTCCTATGAGATCGCAGGGTGAGATTCCAGTGCCCTCCCCATTCCAGACACCTGGGCTGTCAGTAAATCCCCTTTTCCCTGAAGCTGGTTTGAGTAGGTTTCTGGTGCTTGCAACCTAAAGAGTCCTAGGCTGGCCCATTTACAGTGACTCTCAACCGCCTGTTGCCTTCTCTCTGCCACCCTATATGGATACACGTAACTCTGGGAGTTCTTGGCAGCTATCATTGTCCCTATGAGGAAAACCCACTGAGGATAAAGCCCATAACTGGAGGGGAACAGACAAAGAGAATTCCTGAGAAAGGTATGAGCACCAGTGACACTGAGAACGTCCCGACTCAGCTGCCCCAGAAACCTGCGCTCCTGCTGGCGCTTCAGTCCCATGACTTAACTCCCCTCTGTCGTTCATTCCCTGCACCATGAGGAACTCCATCCAGAGCTGATGGAAGATTTCCCTGAGATCGTAAGCCTCAAGATGGATGCAGATCTCGGGAAAGAGGTTTTGGTTGTCTCCCTCTTGGAGCATTTACGTAGGTGTGGGCAGCTTTGAATGTTCCTGGATGGAGGAAGGACCTGTTGAATACTGGTGAGCCCAGGGGTAACAGATCATTGTTCAATGCCTCCTAGCACCTGTCTCCCTTCCCAGCCCCAGGGCCGAGTACAGGCCCTGAGCCCCACCTGCGCATGCATTCCATACCCCTGGCCTCGAGGCTGGTTCGGGTCTGGGGTGTGATTGAGGTTGGTTCCGATCAGAGTAACACCAGGACCTTTTCCAGGGGCAAAGAGATGGTCCCTCTCAAAGGACGTGAATGAGGAAACAGGTAGGTCCTCTTAGGACTGTAAAAGAAGCCAGTTTTCAAATGAACCTGATAGCTTGGAGAGCAGAGCGGCAAGATAGCAGGAAAGCAGGGATTCTGTACATCCCTGAGCAGCTGGGACAGACTTCTCAACAGTTCAGGCTGATAAAGAAGTAAGTTGTCTTTATTTCAAAATCTTACTCAGGTCCCTTTTTCTTTCTGTTCTTTGCAACTGAATGCATCCTGATACATGTGGGTAATATTATTATCCATATTTAGAAGATAACAAGTTGAGGCACAGAGATATTAAGTGATAATTCCCAGGGCACAGAGCTGAAAAGTGGAGATGACCAGCTCTGATCCCAGATAATATGAGGCTAGCCTGAACGCATCATGCCGATGGCTACCTGCCATCTCTTCTGCCCTCAGGACATGAATGCTCGCTGCTTCTGGCTTCCTCCTAACATCCCAGGAAGTTTTGCCATGCCCCCCTGCCCAGAGCTGCTGGCCTTGTGTTTCAGCCATTGTCACCCCTGCCAAGTAGGAGAGCCAGCCACCTCTGTGTACACGCACATGGTTGCACATTCACGGAGGAACATGTCTCCAAGACAGTACTAGTCACAAATATTATTTGGATGCTACAATGGTTGTTTAGTTTCATGGCCACAAGACCTGTACCACTTGCAACCCATTTTCTTGACTTATCTTTATGTGAATAGGGTCATAGGATTTTCTCTTTTCACAGGGTGAGCAAACTGAGGCTCAGATGAGAGGTAACTTCCTCTTGGTCACAGACTTAGAAGTCAGTGCTTTTGGCTTGTTCACTTGATTGCTGGCCTTGAGTCTCAAGACCAGCCTGACCTACACTCAGGGCAGTGAGGGAGTTGGAGGAGAGAACTGTGCTTACATCTTGATTAGGAAACAGCTCTCCTTGGAGAGCCTTGGGCTGGGTGCTTGAACTCAGACCTGGTTTTTGATATCAAAGAACTCATATTCTGGTGGATGTGTGGACATGGACGTGATTCACTGCGTGCAGTGTGCTGAGATCCTCCACTCACCGGGGGCAAGCACAGGGCCACAGAATGAAAGGGAGACTACACTTGATTCTGCCCCCAGAAGCTGGGCCTCCCAGAGGAAGAGCTTGATGGGACCCCTAGGGGATGAGTAGGAGCTCACCCAACAGGGCCAGGGGCAAGGCTCCAGGTAAAGCGAACAGCAAAGGCACGGAAGCCTGGAAGAACGTGTCTTGCTCGGCCAGTGGAGCCTCACCCCAAATGCCTGCAGTGTCGGCTAAGGCAGAGATGAGGAGACAGGCCAGGGCCAGACCAGAAAGGGTCCAGTGCTGAGGAGGCTGGGCTTCACGGGGAAGGCAGCAGAGAAGGCACTGATGGGTTTCGGGCAAAGGAGGAGCGTGAAGAATCTGGAAGGCCCTCTGTCAGCAGGCAGAGCAAGGCTGGGGGGCAGAGCGGTGCCACTGGGAGGAGCCGGCCCTGGGCCAGGCAGGAGACTCTGGCAGTGCAGACCCAGGCCACCTGAGGGGATGGAAAGGGAGGGGCTTGTGTGGGGTGGTATTCAAGAGAAGCCCGGACGTGTGGGCGGGGAATAGAGGCCGAAGGAGAGGTCCGAGGGTGGAGGATGAATCCTGCTTGGTGGCTGCTGAGGGTGACACTCTCGTCATTCATCCAAGAAGAGATGCCAGGAGTGGCTGGGAAACAGAGGACATCATTGCCTTCTGCAAAACCTGGTTTCCAGACTCTTCTGTCTCCCCTCACTTTCTGGACGGCTCTGCTCCCTCAACCTGCCCCTCTCTACGGCCAACATGCCAGCCTTTCTCTGGGCCCTCTTCTCACCTGGCAGTGTGCAGAGCAAGGCTGGGTGGGGGCAGGGAGGCCCGCAGGAAGCTTCGTTTTCCATCTGAGTGCTGCTAACTCCCAGACTGCCATCTCTGGCCAGAGGTGTCTCCCCTGAACCCTAGAGAGAGGGGACATCCCACTGTACCGGTTAGTCCTGCGTGTGATGGGCCTAGTCCTTATGAACAAGTGAGGGGCTTGTTTGGTCTCGTGGAAAAGTCCAGAGACTGGGTTCAGCTGCTCCAGGACAACAATGTCATCCATATCCTGGCTACTTCTGTCCTTCTGCTCTGTCCTCCCCAGCTTGTGACTATGATCCCCAGGGTCACAAAATGGCTGCTGGTATCAAGACACTACCTCTTCACTCCAGACAGGAAGAAGGACACAAAGATTTTTTAAAAAAGGAAATGGCAGCTAACTCTGGGACTTTTGCAAAGCTTTTCCATAGGCCTCCCCGGTGACTTCCACTCACACCTTTGTAACCAGAATGGTGCCGTCAACCTACCCCTGACTGCAAGGGAAGCTGAGAGAGCAAGTGGTTTAAATGGGCGTATTGCAGCTCTGGCCAGAACAAGGAAAGATGGCTGCTTGCCGGCTAGGCAATGAGTCACATCTCCTGCCACCTCTGAGCGTTTACTCTTTCTCTGATTACTTCAAAGACAGGGAACTTGTTCACCCCCAGAGTGGGCAGCAGCCTGGACACCTGATAATAGGCAGCAGAACCCCCAGGCTTGGGGTCTGCAGTCCACTGAGCCTGGCTTCAGGAGTGGGCTCGGGGTCTGGCAATCTCATGGATACCCTGGAACTCTCAGGCTCTTACCGAGAGGGCTTGATGCCAGTTATCAAACTGGACACATTTATTTTGTGCCACCTATCTGGGTAACGATGCTTCCTCAAACATAGCCATAGGATTGTCTCCAGGACAAATGACTGCCAGGCCATACAACAGCTTTTCTGTTATCTCTGCAAAACCAGCCTCCGTGGGGTGATAAACAGCCTGGATTGAAACGTTGCTTTTGCAAATTGAACTCTGTGGGGCCGAAAGACTACCATTATGTTAATTATATTCCAAAATTTTCCATTTATCTCCCTCCTGCTGCTCCAGTTCCCTGGCGGATGTGTTTGTGTACAATTCTGGATCAGCCTGTGTGGCCGCTCCGAGCCGCCCTCTCCCTGCCGTCTCTGGACCTCTGCCCTTCCTCCCTCCAGGTGGGCTTACACGAAGGATGGTCTCATTGAGGAGCAAACGCTTTGCTTTAGATACATGTGGGTTTGCTGCCAAGCCCCATCCGGGGAGGTGGAGCCCAAAGGTGAGGTGTACACTCTGGCCCCTGAACCAATTACCATATTATGCTAATCCTGGCATCAACATATTACCTGCATAATGGCTGGTCTATTTTTAAAACCACCAAAGGGATCAATCCCAGCCTAAAGGCCTCCTCCAGCCACAGCATGCTCTTTGATTTGAGGCTTCCTAGAGAAGGGACCTCTGTCTTTGTATGAAGGGGAGACAGGGCTGGAAAAGGACTTCGCAAGAGCTGTCCCCACCCCAAGCCCATGTAGCTGATCCCGCATGCACCCATGCACCCATGGGAGCTGGCTGGGGCAGTGAGGCAAGTCCAGAAGTCAGGCCATCAGCAAACCCCTTCAGCTCAGCACAGAAATGCAGCAGTGCCCCTTCTTCCTCCAGGCCTGGAGGCAGACAGAGGCTACTTGAAGATGCTCAGAGAATTCAGGCTCGGATGGACAGCAGTTCTGCTTGACCCTATGCCCTGCCAGCCTGCAGCCCAGAGGCTGTCCGCTCATCCTCTGAGCACTAACAGCACGGCAGTAAGGTCAGCAATGACTCACATAAACCTCGTGCGCTTGACTCGGGGGCTCCACTTCTGGGAGTTGATCCTGAGCACCCAGGGAAGGGCATATGAGCACGGCCAGTCATCCCCGCCCTATTCACAACAGAGAAAATGTGCCCAAGAACTGAGGGGTTGACACTAAAAGTGGTGGTGCTCAGCAGGAAAGCAATATTCATCTGCAGGGTGGAGTGTGCAACACATGGCGCTAAGTCTTCAAAGGCAGTTATAAAAGAGTGGTTATGAGCATAGTCTCATTTTGTTAGAAAAATACTATATCTGTTCAAATACACACTCACACACACACACATACACACACATAGTGGAAAAGTCTGGCAGGAGAAAGCCCAGTGTATGAAGAGCAGCTACCCTGGTGCTCCCAGTGGCTGGAGTGAACTGGCCCCAACTAGCTTGGTCAGCGCCTCCTCATTCAGCACTGCTCGTCCACACTGTGCTCTCCGTGCTGGCCCCCCTCCTCTTCTTCAAATGCACCAAGCAAAGTCCTGATCCAGGGGTTTTGCACTGATTATTCCTCCGCCTGGGGCACCCACCTCCTTATAGCCACCAGGCTTACTGCTCCCCTCTCGTGAGGTCTCTGCTAAAGGGTGAACCAGCTGCCAGGAAACTGCCAGCTCCAACCTTGCACTGCTCCATCCCCCTGGTCCTGTGGGTTTTCATGGTATTTCTCACTCCCTCATGACACTTACATCTGCTCATTGCTTACTGATGGTCTCCCACCCACAGGAACATGAGCCCCCTAAGAATAGGGGCTTCAGTTAGTGCACCTCTGTATCCCCAGCACCAAGAAGAGAGCCTGCCCATGGTAAGTGCCCACAAACA
Organism: Smutsia gigantea; assembly: GCA_032199065.1. NCBI lineage: Eukaryota > Metazoa > Chordata > Mammalia > Pholidota > Manidae > Smutsia > Smutsia gigantea. The sequence continues at coordinate 107,138 of JAVSCE010003551.1, forward strand.
GTTTGTTTTTTCGAAGGATGCCAAAACAGCTCAGCGTAGGAGGCATGATCTCAATAAATGGTGCTGGGACAACTGGACATCCACATGCAGAGGAATGAAGTCAGACGTCCACCTCGCACCCTATATATAAAAAGTAACTCAAAGTGAATCAGGGACCTGAATGTAAGAATTAATTATTCTGATCCATGAACATGGGATGTATTTCCCTTTACTTAGATATTCTTTTCTTTTTTTCAATAATGTTTTGTAGTTTTCAGAGTATAAGTTTTAGGCTTTTTTGTTGAATATGTTCCTAAATATTTTATTCTTTTTGGTGCTATTGTAAATGAATTTTTTTCTTAAGTTTATTTTCAGATTGTTCATTGCTAGTGTATAGAAATATAATTGATTTTTGTATATTGATCTTGTACTGAAACCTTGATGACCTCATTTACTAGTTCTAATAACTACCTGAACTAATGGCTTAATTTAGTGGATAGTAGATTCCTTAAGGTTTTCGACATACAAGATCATGTCATCTACAAATAGAGATGATTTAACTTCTTCCTTTTCAATCTGGATGCCTTTTTTTTTGCCTTATTGCCCTGGCTAGAACCCCCATATAATGTTGAATATTACTCATGAGGGTGGACATTTTTTTCATTTTCCCAGCCTTAGAGGGAATCATCCTGTCTTTCACCATTACATGTGATGTTAGCTGTGGGTTTTTCACAGATGCCCTTTATCAGGTTTGTTCCCTTCTATTCCTAGTTTATTGGGTGTTTTTTATCATGAAAAGGTGTTGGATTTTATCAAGTGATTTTTCTGCATCTATTGAGGTGATCATGTGGTTTTTGTCTATTATTCTATTGAGGTAGTGTATTATATTAATTTCTGAATGTTAAACCAATCTTGCATTATCAGGATCAGTTACACTTGATCATGGTGGATAATCCTTCTTATATGTTACTAGATTTGGTTTTCTAATATTTTGTTGAGGATTTTTGCATGCATATTCATTAGAGATATTGATGTGATTTTCTTGTGATATCTTTGTCTTGCTTTGATATCAGGGTAATACTGGCTCCATAACGAATTGTAAAGTATTCCCTCCTCTTTGATTTTTTGGGAGAATTTATAAAGAACTGCCATTAATTCTTCTTTAAATGTTTGGTAGAATTTACAGTGAAGCCATCTGGACCTTGTGGGAAGCTTTTTTATTATTAACTCAATATCTTTACTTATTTATTCAGATTTTCTGTTTCTTCTTGAATCAGTTTTGATAGCTTGTATCTTTGTATGAATTTGTCCATGTCATCTATTGTCTTATTAGCATACAATTGTTCATAGCATTTCAATGGCATCTTTTCTAATTTTCATTGTCATCTTTTCTAAAATCATTTCTAATTTTCTATATTCTGTTTGTTTCTAGTATATAGAAATTCAACTGATTTTTGTGTACTGACTTGCTAAACTCTCTTATTAATTCTAACACTTTACCTGGAGCTTCTCTAAAAGTTGCTGCACACATAATCACATTTGCAGTGAACAATGACAAATCTTTTTCATTTCCAGTTCCTATGGCTCCTTCTTTTTATCACCTTCTTACACGGGCTAGGACCCCCAGCCCAAAGTTGAGTAGAAGTGGGGCTAGCAATCATCTTTGTCTTGATGCCAATCTTAACGGGAAAGCTTTCAATACTTGACCAATAAACAAGTGTCCTTTTTGGGGTTTTTTTTGTAGATACCTTTTACCAGATTAAGGAATTTCTTTATATTCCTAATAGAATGGATATTGAACTTTGTCAAATGGTTTTTCTGCATCTATTAAAATATTCACATGGTTCTTCTCCTTTAATCTGTCAATATGGCAAATAACACTCGAGTTTGTAATGTTACATCTCCCTTGCAGCTGGCTGCTTTTTAGTGTTCTATTTAGATTTTTTTTGCATCTATATTCATGAGTGAGATTTGCCTATAATTTTTCTTTCTCATGTTGTCCTTTTCTCTTTTTCATATCAAGTTAAACTGGTCTCACAAAGTGAGTTAGGCAATCTTCCCTTTTTTCTTCCTCTGGAAGGGTGTCTGTAAGCATAGCATTATTTTTCCTTCAGTGTAAGGTAGAGTTTTCTGCTGAAGCCATCTGGGCCGGGAGTTTTCTTGTGGGAAGGTTTTTAGTTACAGATTCAATGTTTATAAGATTGTTCATATCTTCCCTTTTTTGTGCCAATTTTGGAGCATTGTACTCTTTCTAGAAATATATCCATTTTGTGTGAAATTTCATATTAAATTGCCACAATGTTTCCATAATAGCCTCTATTTAGTTTCCTATAGCTGTTGTAACAGCTCATCACAAAGGCAGTTTGTTTATTTATCTGTTTGTTTGTTTGTTTAATACTCTCTTACAGTCTGGAGACCAGAGACCAAAATGGGATCCACTGGGCTGACATCAAGGTGCCGGCAAAGGTTCTAGGGATGAACCCGTTCGTCCACCTCTCCGGCTCCCAGCGGCCATCTGCCTTATTTCATTTCAGCCACGTCCCCCATCTTCAAAGCACATCATCCCAGCGCTGCCTCCGTGATTTGTCCTGCCTTCTAGTGTCGGTCTCCCTCTGGTTCCTCTCATAAGGGCTGCCTTTAGGGTCTACCACACAGTGCAGGATCCTCTCCACTTCTCAAGAGCCTTAACTGCATCACATCTGCCACGTCCCTTTTGCCAAGTAATAGGCCCCAGAGAGCAGGCCCTGGATGTCTGTGCCGGCCATCATCGGCCTGCCATGTCCTCTTGCTATCTTTTCGATGTCCACAGTGTCTGCCTTGTCATTCCTGATTTGGCATCTGTGCCTTTCCTTTTTTACCCTGGCCATTTTCTCCAGAGTTCTTTCTATCAGTCTTGTCATGCAAACAAGGGGAAACAGCCAGCCCAGGCTTGCTGCAGCAGCATGTACAGAGGGAAATTCAGAGGAGCTGTCATCCATGGACAGGCCACTTGTCACTCATTCTGGGCCAGTACACAAAGACCTAACCTGGATGGATATCAGATTCCAGGATAGGGAACCCCAACCACTGGGCCTTGGCACTTGGACATGGCAAAAGTAAGAAAGCACCGGCCCTTCCCTGGCAGTTATGGGCAGGATCCACAGCAGTGTGATGGGCAGGCCCTGGGCTCTATCTAGCTCCAGTCTGCCGGCTCAGCCTCCCAGGTGTGATGATCCGAGCCTTTCCATCACCCAGGAACACCTGTCTTGAGCCCTTGGCTCTGTCTGGCTGTCGTGAGCTGTACACAAGGCCTATGTATCTTTGCTGCAGGCCAGTCTCCAGTGAAATAGGCTCAGACAAGTTAACCCTTTTCCCTCAAATGTTTTCAAAGAATTAATGTCTGTTTTTGTTAATTTTCTTGTACTTATTTTCTATTTCATTCATTTCTGAGCCCATTTTTCATTATTTCCTCCATTTCCTTTGGTTTTATTTTCTGTTTTTTTTCTTTTTAACTCTTTGAGATGGAGTTTCCTTGACCTGTGGATTACTTAGATGAGCATTTCTTAATTCATACCCATCTTTTTGTTACAGATTTGCAACTTAATTACCTTGTGTCAGATTTTTGCATATGACTTCAGTCTCTTGAAATCTCTTAAGATTTGTTTTATGACCAAAAATATGGTCAGTTTTTTCAAAATGTTTCACCTGTGCTTGAAAATAACATGTAGACTGCATTGCCAATGCAGGATCTATGGTGTCAGTTGGGCCAAGTCTATTGTGGACTTCAAATCGTCTGTATCTGTGTGCATTTTTTGTCTGCTTATATCAATTATGGAGTCTCACACTATGAGTGTGAATTTTTCTGCTGCTCCTTGTGGGTCTGTCCATTTTCTTTAGATATATTGCAGCTATGTTGCTAGGTAATACAAATGTAGAATTGTTATATTTTTCTAGCAAATATAACCTTTATCATTATAAAGGGTTCCTCCCTCCCAATGATTTCTTTTCCTGCTGTTTTGCCTATTTTAACAGTTCTACTGACTCTCTGGTCAGTATTCACATGATATATGCCTTTCCATCCTTTTACTTTCCACTTTTCTGCATCCTTACGTTTTAGATAGATCTGTTGTAAACATCATATAGAGTTTTGAAAAATCATTCTGACAATCTTTGCCTTTAAACTGGAGATTTTGGCCCATTTAATTTTAGTCTAATTTCTGATGTATCTAGTTTAAATCCGTTATCTTATTATGCATTTTTGTCTAACCTCCTTTATGCTCCTTCTTCTCTCAGTTCTTATCTTTTGGGATTGACTGAGTTAGGGGCTACGATTATCTGCCGGTTTACAAGTGTAAATGCATAGCCCAGGTATTGTTAACCCTTCAGGTCTGCTGTCTGTGAAGTGAAGATGTGAGGAGGCCCATCCTGCTGCCATGTACAGAGCCAAGGAGACATGGAACGTGCAATGCTCTGCAGACCCGCAGGAGCAATAAAGTGTCATCGCCGTCATCATCACTGTCCTCACCACCATGTTGGAAGGGACGTTCCTCATACATCTGGATGACATATGGATGTGGCAGAATTGGCATCCAGGATGATCCCAGACGGGTCCAGAAAGACAGAGAGACTAGACACAGCAAATGGAACAATGACGCATCAGACAAGCATTTCCCAGCGTGACTTTTGACACTTTCTAGGCCTAAAGGAGGATCAGAGGGAGAATTCGAGCTAAATGTTCTTAGACTTTCCAAATGAACAACTAGCACTTTTAAGGTTCTGAGAAGAATTCTGGGGAAGAAAGGAGGGAACTTTATTTCATCCTCTAGCTCCTGGACTTCATTGCTTCGGGCCCTATTTTCTACCAATACCTCTCTACAGCCCAGGAACCTTTGATTTTTCTTAATGTAGAAACTGGAAAGTGGATTCTTTCTCACTTATTAGGAAGTGTTGGTTTTGCAGGAAGGAAATGATAAAAAATACAAGCAGAAATGAATGAATAAGAAACAGAAAAACAATAGGATGTGTTAAATCAGTAGCTGATTCTTTAAAAATAGTCAGTCTGACCAATCTAGTCAATAAAAAAAGAAAATAGGCTAAATTAAAAAGAAGAGAAGGGACATAAGAGGAACAGAGGGGGTTTTCAAAGCCTAGGAGGGACACCATGCACAATTTTATGCTAGTAAGTGTGAGAATCTCCATGAAATGGAGTTTTCTATGAAGGTACCCAAAATGGCTAAAATAGAAGTAGCTGATCGGCAATGAAAACATCATTTATCATCTGTACCTAATACCAGAAATTCCAACCAATTAAATTTAACAAGAAAATATATCAGCAGATGAGTGTCCTCTGAGTAGATAAACAATCTTATCTGCTAGAAAATGTTGATCTAACTGGAAGTCCAGGAACGTCAACAGGAAACTACTAGGATCACAGATAATTGAGAATTGTAGCCAGGAGAAAAAGAGGGCAAAACCCAGCAATGATCAAATAGGGGATGGAAGGCAAATGTGCTACAATTAAACAAGCAACTTCAATAAAAAAGGCACAAGACCTGAGTGAAGGAAAAACCCAAACTTATTGCAAGCTGGGAACAGGACTGGGACTCAGATGCGGAACACGTGTGAACTTACAGATCACATGTGTGTGTACACAGCACAGGTCGGATGGGGCACTGGATGCTAACAGTGTGTAAGGCCTCGCTCAGGTTTTACCCTGTGGATTTCTGCACCATTTAAACTTTTTGCAAATATACATTCTTTCACACTTAAGTAATTATATTTACGCTAAAATGAGAGGAACATATATTACGATGTTAGAACTATTTCTCTAGGTAGGCAAAAGATCCAAGGTTACTTTTATTGTTTCCTTTTACTCCATTAAAAATTTTTTCTACAATTAAAATGTGTTACTATTATAAAATAGAACAAATCAACAAACATTAGAGAAAGTTAAGGTAGTGAGAAATAATAAGTAGATATAAATAGCCAATACACTTTAGAAAAGAAACAGTCATGATGGATAATTGCTCTGTCAGCTATTTAAAATAAAAAACATCATGAATCGTGGATATAATAAGTTATTTCCCTTTCTCTTCTTAATTGTTTTTAAAAAGTCAGTTCAATTTTAGGACATGGAAAGTCGCAAGAGACCACCACTCCCGACCTCGAAATACGAAAAGCTGCACGATCTTTTCTTGAGCCCTTGAGGGAGCTAAGGTCACCAGGAATGAAGGGAAGTAAATTCCAAAGTGTGGCGACCCTTGAGTACAGAGAGGCCATGTGAGCTGTTGCATTTTTAGCAGAGCAGGGAGAAAAGGGGCTGCCATAGACAGGTCAGGAGGAAACAGCTAACATTTTAATAAATCCCTGCAGGCCGATTATGGGGCGGTGTGGCTGGTTAGAATGACTGGGAGCCCCATGGTCACCACCCTTCCCTGTGGGCGGCACTTGGAGAACACGAGGAACAGTGTGGACAGAGTAGGAGAACCAGAAAGCTGCTCTTTCCTTGGTATCCAAGCATGCAAAGCCACTCCCTTTCCCAGACCTTCTCCTACATAAAGCAGAAGCCTTAAGCCATGGGGCAGGGGCAGGGGCAGGGAATCCTTCCAAGCTCCAGGCCCACGGAAAACCTGCTGCTTCTGGAGAAGAGAAAAAAGAATCTCCCATCTCACAAAACTTGAAGAAAAGTAAATTAAACCACAGTAAGCAGAAGGAAGGAAGTAACCAAGCTAAGAGCAGAAATCAATGATAGGAAAAACAGAACCCTAGAGTAAAACAGTGAAATAAAAATGGTACTTTGCTTAATTAATACCATGGATAACCTTCTAATTAGAATGATAAAAGAAATAGAGGAGACACAAACTATCAGTACTGTGCAAAAGCAGAGGAGAAAATGCTTGAGATCCTACAGATTCAAAAAGATGATAAAGGAATACGAGGAAGAACTGTATGCAAACAAAGCTGCTGATTCTGACAAAATGGACAAATTCCTTGAAAGACACACATTACTGAGGCTCACTCAGGAAAAACTAGATGACTGCTCAGTCCTGCTGACCCACTAAAGGACCTGAGCTCGTTGTCAAACACCTATTGCCATGAAGAACACTCCAGGCCCAGGTGGTTTCACTTGCATTTTCTATCAACAATGAAGGAAAAAATAGTCCAATAGTATACAAACTCTTTCAGAAAATAGAGAGGGGCAGCTCCCAACCCGTTTTATGAGAGGAGCAGCATAACCCTAACAACAAAGACATGACAGCAAGGAAAATTACAGACCAATATCCCTGCTGATAAGAAACACAAAAGACATTTAAAAATATTAGCAAATCAAAGGAAATATTTCCCAAGGAGGATAGTACTCAATAACCAAGTTGTGTTCAACCCTAGAGCACAGGGTTGGTTTGCCTTTTGAAAATCAAAGAGTTTAATCTACTATGTTAACGGAATAAAAGAGAAAATGTATGATTGTTCAAAGTGCAGAAGGATCATTTGACAAAATGCAACACCTATTAATAAATTTGAAAAAAAGAACTCTCACAAATAAGGGCCAGATGTAAGTTTCGTGAATCTGATAAAGGGCATGTATGAGACACCTACTACTTAGCCACACCTAATGGCAAATATCCACCCCATTCTCAAGGCAGCAAAAAGGCAAGACTATCCCTCTCCTGGCTGCTGCATAACATCGTCATTGTAGAAGTGCTAGACAGTGCAAGGAGGCAAGAAAGAGAAAAAGAAGGCACACAGAATGAAAAAACAGACAAAAAACTCTCAGTATTCATAGACAGTGCAAATCTGTAGGTCAAAAATCTTAAGGACTCAGGGAAATAACAGCGAGAACTAATGCATGAACTGAGCCACATCACAGAATAAAAGCAAATGTAAAAATTAATTTTGGTTGCATACATTAGCAACAAGCAGTTGAAAATGAAAAATTTTAAATTTCCAGGTACAATAGCATCAAGAATCATAAAATCCTTAGGGATACATTCACAAAAGATGAGTAAGGCTGAGACGGGGCAGTGCCAGGAGTCGGGCCTCGTGGCTGATTCTCCAAAGGAGCCGAGACACAAACAGCGTGGCAAGAACAAGAGGGTTTCCATCTAAGGCTAAGATTCCATTCTAAAACCAGGAAGTTAGGAGGTAAGATTCCTAATGTATTCTTTGGTAAACAGGCAATAACTCAACCCACCTTGGGGGCAGACCGGGTGGTCCTGACTGATATGTTCCCAGAGGGAAGCCACTATCCTGGAGAGGAGCTGATCAATTTCTTGGGTTAATTTTGCAGAATTACCTGCAGGATTGATAATGGAGGAGAGGAGACATAACGCCTCTCACCAGAAATAAGCACCTTGAGACCACATTACAAGTCCATACCCCCTGGCCCTCTGTCACATTCCTAAAAATCCTTAAAAGACAGAATCCCCAGCCTTTTAATATGTCTCCTCTCTGAGGTTGCCCACACTCCCCTTTAAGTGTGTACTTTTAAATAAAGCTTTCTCACTGCTCAACTTGAACTGTGTTTTGTCTCTGCACTCTTCCAGTGGAAAGCATCTTTGTCTCTTTGCTATTTCATTCTGTTTTGAAGTTTTCACTCTGTCTCTGCTTTACTCCTGATAAGTAGGGAGGGGCTGCTGAGAGCTCTGATTTGGGCCTGCAGTTCCCATCCCCTGGAAGATCCAGACAGGACTGCAGCTGCACCATCTGCTCTCCCTGCCTGAAAATCTCCTTTTCTTGGGAAGTTCTCAGAACATAATCTCACTCCATCCCATGCTCCATGGCCCCCCCAAATCCTGGGATGGTAAGGGCTTAGTCCCCATGCTGTGAAGATCCAAGCGGACACTGGGCACCTGGTGACACTTGCTATAGGAGTTGGAGAGGGGTATATGCCCTATACCAAGTAAGAGTTCAGCGAACTTTCCCTTCTTCTCTCTGCACTTTCCTGTTCTCAGCTGCCTGCCAGGCAGCTGCCATTCCCTGCTCCTCTCGCTTTAATGAATTCCTTCCTTACCTCCACTCTTCCAAAAACTGCTCAAGGATTCTTTCTCATTCAGAGTCAAGAACCCTCCCGCATCCGGGTTGAGGTTTCACCTGGCGTGCAGGGAGAGACCTCCCCAGACACAGCTGCCAGGCAATGAGGCCATGGACTGAAAGCTACAGAACTGCCAAGGAAAATGGAAGAAGTCCTAAATAAAGTGGGAGTTGTGTACTGGAGACGCAACATCACTGAAATACAATGTCTCAGCCTCTGAGCTGATTCCTTCCCTTCCCTTCCCGGTCACCATCCCAGCAGGCTTTTTTACTAGGAATGAATGAAGTGATTCTAAGATTTATGTGGAATTGCAAAAGACCTAAAATATACTGTGATAATAGAAATGTTCTAGTGAGCACTTTCAATGGGGTTACTATACCTGAAGAGCTCAACCTTTGGTTTAACTTAATTTAAATAAATGTAAATAGCCATTTGTGCCCAGTGACATGCTGTGCTGGACGGTGCAGACCCTGAGGACCCAAAGCAGTCCTGAAAAGAAAGAAGGGAATTGCGGAATTTACACTCCCTGAGTTCAGAGCTTAGTACAAAGCCTCAGTAATCAAGACAGCATGCTACTGGCAAGGGAAGAAACAAATCGATTTATGGGACAGAATAAAGGGCCCAGAAGTAGACCGACTCTATTAGGCCATTTGATTCAGACAAAGTCACAAACCCAACGGAGAAACTGAAAGTCCTTCAACAAGTGGTTCACCACAATTGGATGCCCACGGGGGGGAAAAAAAATTTCAACTCCACCTCATATCAGCCACAAAATATATATTACAGATGATTCAGATATATATATTATAGATGAATCAGAGACCTAAAGTCAGAACTATAATATTTCAGAAGAAATTATAGAGTGTCTTTGCATCTTGGGGATTGACAGAAGTTTTTAGAACAGGGAGGAGACTAGGGAAATTTCTGGGTGATGATACGTGCTAAAGCTTGATAGGGCTTGGGTGACAATGGTGTGTGCATTTTTCAAGACTTACCAAATGGTATGCTGAAAACTGATGGCTTCACTGAATGTGAATTAGCTCCCCTCCCCTCAATAAAAAAAGAGCTGTAAACAAGTGTTGACGTCTAGTGCATGATACACATGACAAAGTGTTTAGGAATGACATATACTTACATCTTTCACTTTGCTCTGCATTGAAAGTAAGTTGTATCAAGGATGGATGGAAGAATGGACAGATATATGATAAAGCAAATTTAGCAAAATGTTAATTGTGGAATCTAGTCGGTAGATATATGGATGTTTACTGCAGTTTTCAACTTAAATATATTTGAAATTTTTCATAAAATGTCAAGAAAAAAGAAGGTATATTAATAGCCAGCAAAAAAAAAATGCTTCATTTAAAAAAAAAGCATCATTAGAAATCAGATAAATGTAGAATAAAGCCATTATGAGATGCTGTTACATGCCCACCAGAATGGCTGAAATTCGGATGACTGACAATACCAAGTAAAGACAGAAAGGTGGGTCAGCATGACTCTCATACACAGCTAACACACACACACAAAATGGTGTGACCACTTTGGAAAAGGCTGTGGCCGTTTCTTATAAAGTTATACACCTTACCTATGACCTAGCAATTCAGTTCCTAGGTATTTACCCAAGACACATGCAAACATATGTGCACAAAATGGCATCTGTGTGGATGTCCACAGCAACTTTATTCTTATTTGTTCAACCTGGAAATAGCCTAGATGTCCATCAGCAAGCGAATGGCTGCACTGCTCAGTTCTACCCATAGATAAGCAATAATTAGCGACTACAGATAACGCACCAACAAGGAGAAATCTCAAACACATCACACTGAGACAAAGAAACCAAGCTATAAAAATGCACACCCTGTGATTCTATCTATGTGGAGTTCCAGTGCAGTCAGAGCTAATCTGTGGGTATAGAAGTTAAAGCACAGTTTCAGGGTGGGGAGAGACTGGCAGGCAGAGGGCACAAGGGAGCTTTTTGGGGGGTGGAGATACCCTACATCCTGATTTTGGTGGTGTTTCCCTTGTCAAACACATCGAAGTATGCACTTAAATTCTGTTCACTGCACAGAAATTATATCGTGATTTTTTTTAATGATTACATATATCTCACCAGCCAGGAAAGAATAGCCACAGAAGCTATACACCGCCATACAATGAAATATTATAAAATCATGAGCTTATTTTCAAATAACAGTTTTAACAACACAGTACAAAGTGTATCATATTAAGTCAGTTTTATGAAGGACAGAAAACTGTTGGTCAGTATAATCCCAAAACTGAAAAAAAAGTAACTCTTTTCTTGAGTCTAAGACACTGTTGATTTTAAGACCAAACATGGATTTTAATAATAACATTTCCTCTTCAGGACCACAGTCAAGTTTGCATCTATGCCCCCTTTGCTTCCTCTGGGCTTCTGCTCAGATATCAGGCCTGAGGAGAGACCTTGGTGGACTACATATACCCTCCTTCCCTAACAGGATGCACCCATGGGCTCACTCTTCTCCCCACAAGAAGGCGCATTCCAGGAGAGAACACTCTTTGTCTTGCTCGGCATTCCGCCCTCGGCTTCTAGAACAGTGTCTGGCACACGCAGGTGTAGTCAATATGTGTTCTGCTGTTTCCCTCATTCGGATGTAGAAGCTTCTTCTAAACCACTCTGGGGAGTTGGCATGCTAAGGCTAGCAACCGTCTGACACACTGTTTTTCATGCCCTAAAAGCTCCTTTAGGATTGAGAATACCAAAGTTTTCTCTGATTTTCCTATTTCATTATTTCATAGTTTTGTGGGTTTTTTCATAATTTATGTGAATTGTGTGTAACTGGTTTGTTGAGGAGTCTCAGCTTGTTTGCAGTATAGAAACAATTTTATTTCTTCCAAACCACAATCCAAGTGGAATCCGCTGAGCCCCTTTCCCTCTGGTAGCAGGTCCCTCAGTGACATCATGGCAGATTCCAAGTTATTCTTGTCACTTCTGTCTGTAGAACAGTCCCTTGGCATTCAAGACGGAGCCCTGATTATTTCTAAAGAACATTCCACTCACACACAATTCAGGGCTTGTCTCTTCCTTCTCCCCAGACTGGTCAGAGCCCTGTAGGGCTTGGTGGCTGGAGAAGCCAGTGAGCCCTTCTCTTCTGGAATGCAGCTGCCTCTCCAGGCCACTTGATCCAGTGCCAGGGCAGCTCAGGGGAAGAGGGCTTAGGGCTCCTAGCAAGGCTGTAGCCTCTGATGTCCCCATTCAGCACCGAGTAGGAGTGGATCCTACCCCCCCTTGGGCTGCCCCATCAGCCCACCACTGCTGGCTGACACCCACTGGCCCAGCCACATTTACTACATGGGGTGGTGTGCCCCCACCCTGTGGTGACCCTTGCAGCACTCAGGGTCCAGGCCCCCTCCATTGTATGGACCTGCCATCTTCACTAAGTGGTTTCCAAGGTCACCTTGACAATTGGTGTTGATCAAACTGGTAGAAGATGAAAGGGCATGGGGGATCCCTCCACGTGCATCCCACTGGCTAGAATTCGACTGTTTAGCCACACGTAGTTGGAAAGGGGACTGGGAAATGTAATCTTGCTTTCTGCCCAGGAAGAAGAGAAAACAGGTTTGGTAAAGAACCAGCCAGTCTGGCAGAATCGCTCATCTGAGGAACCCCTTCAAACGTGGACGCTGATGGCTCGTCAACAGCTGTTCTAGTTCAGAATACAGCTCATTCACTGCCTTTCGTTCTCACTCTGGGTCTTGCTACAGCAGGAAGGGCCGGCTCACTGTCCTACTGCAGTGTATACCCAGAAACGAAATAACTTCCCTTGACAGGTGGAGACTTAAGCACACATCCTGAGCCTGACACAGCCAGTGAAAACTCGGGGCAAATGACACAAGCCTCTCCTATCTTTCGAAGCACTCAGATATGATCTGAGCGAGTTGGCAGTTTCTATTGGCTTCAAGTGTGGCCCTGGGTGTGTGACCAGGGGGTTAGTGGACACAATATGGTGTGGAACCCAGAAGAATCCACAGCCACATCCAGAAGTCCTGGAATCCAGGGAAGACCCAGTGAAAGGTGGTGAAACAGCAAAGCTGGTATAAGAGGGTGAGGACCACAGAGCTAAGTCTGTGATCCGGTGGCTGGTCAATTGCCAGGGGTATAGGGGCACCATGGAAGGTGGTTAGGAGCCAGCTTCCCAACCTCAAGGGGCTGCCCGCAGAGGGTGAGGAGATCCCAGCAGCACAGGCTGGGGTTAGATAAGTAATTTGGAGCCAGGAAGGGGGAAAGCAGCCACTCTTCCCTAGAACCAGCCCCATGGGACAGTGAGGGGCTGAATGGCATTGAATGCAGAGCAGCAACAAGGCAGAACCAAGCTGAATGCTAAGCCACACAGCACAACTGCCAGGGCACCAGCAAGCCAGACCGTGTGGGTTCACCAGCTGTGAGAGCCAGCACAGGTGGCCAGAGCTTAATTTTGTCTTGTCACAGTTCTAGTCCCCACCCTCCCTCAGCTGTAAGATCAGAAGCACATACAGGGTTCCTCCCAACTTCTGTTTATGCAGTAAGAGAAGAAGATAAAAACAAAATAGTAGAATATATGGGTAATAGTCCTATTTTCAAGAGATAGGATTATATGAAAATCTAGGAGAAACAATTTTTAAAACTTGTAAAAGTATTAAGATTTCACTATGGAAAGATGGTGGAGTGAGAGGTGAGATAGAAACCTCCTCCCAAAACCACATATAATATGAAAATATAACAAATACAACTAATCCTGAAAGAGCAACAGGAAAGAAGGCTGCAGCAGACCGTCTGTACCTGGGGAAACCAGCAGACCTCAAGGAAAAGGGTAACATAACAAATCTGTGATCTGGAGGGACCCAAGCCCTTCCCCCACCCAGCTGACTGGTGTGAGGAAGAGAAATGGAGCAGTGAAGGGGTGGAGGCCTAGGACTGCTGAATACCCAGCACTGGAGATCTGCTCTGAGAGCACGAACCTACATTACATGGTGCTCTGGAGATTAGTGGGGTTGGAAAGCTAAGATAGGCAGAATACTTGGAGAGACTGAGATTCCAGCCACTTGTGGAGAACAGGTACCCACAACTGGCTGCTCTGGCACAAAAGAAAGGTGAGCACTCTGAGAGACCTCCTAACAGCAAGAGGGCTGCTAAAGGGGCAAGGATTGCACAGAACTTGCTGCTCAGGAGAAAGGACAGGAGGACAAAACTGTCCCAGTGCACTGAGCCCACCAGGTTGGAAACTATCAGGAGCTTCAGGCACTCCATCCCCCTGGCTGGCAACACAGCTACGAGGCCCCCACCGTGGTCCACAGCCTGCCGGTCCTTCCTCCCAGCCAGCACCAGCTCACAAACCAGCTGCCCCTACCATTGTGCCAGGCCAGCCAGAGGGCAGCCCCGCCTATGGCAGCTACAAGTGCATAGCATAGAGGCCTCCCTGCATGCTCGGCCCACTAGCCCTGGCATTGGAGGCAGGCACTGCAGCTGGGAAGCAGGAAAGAGTTCTTTACTCTTGGCAGGCAGCAGTGCCACTTGCCTGCAACCCCCACCATGGCTCCAGGGGCTGAGCAGCTTAAGAGAGTAAAGCTTCTGGGCACTACAAGGTGCCACCTACGAATATGAAACATCAAAGGAACCTGGTTCAAACCAAAATCCCACGAACACCAGAAAGAGGGCCAAGTGAAACTGAACTCACCAATCTTCCTGAAAGAGATTTCAAAATAAAAATCATAAACATGCTCATGGAGCTACAGAAAAATATTCAAGCCCTCAGGGAGGAATTCAAGAATGAGATACAAACTTTGAAAAATACAGTATCTGAAATGAAACATACAATGGAGGGATTTAAAAGCACATTAAATGAAGTAGAGGAAACAGTACATGAAATAGAAATTAGAGAACAGGAATACAAAGATGCTGAGGCACAGAGAGAAAAACGGATCTCTAGGAACGAAAGAATACTGAGAGAACTGTGCGACCAATCTAAACGGAACAATATTCGCATTATAGGGTACCAGAAGAAGAAAGAGAAAAAGGAATAGAAAGTGTCTTTGAGGCGGTAATTGCTGAAAACTTCCCCAATCTGGGGAAAGGGATAGCCTCTCAAGCCATGGTGGTGCACAGATCTCCCAAAACAAGGGACCAAAGGAAGACACCAAGACATATAATAATTAAAATGTCAAACATCAAGGATAAGGACAGAGTATTAAAAGCAGCCTGAGAGAGAAAAAAGATTACACACAAAGGAAAACCCATCAGGCTATCATCAGACTTCTCAACAGAAACCTTACAGGCCAGAAGGGAGTGGCATGATATATTTAATGCAATGAAATAGAAGGGCCTCAAACCAAGAATACTCTACTCAGTAAGATTATCATTTATATTTGAAGGAGGGATTAAACAATTTCCAGGTAAGCAAAAGTTGAAAGAATTAACCTCCCACAAACTATCTCTACAGTGTATTTTGGAGGGACTTCTATAGATGGAAGTGTTCCTGAGACTAAATAGCTATCACCGGAGAAAATAAAACCACCATAAAGAAAGTAGACCAATTAATTACTAAGCAGATGCAAAATCAAATCAACTACCCCCAAAGTCAGTCAAGGGGCAGACAAAGAGCACAGAATATGATACTTAATATATAAAGAATAGAGGAGGAAGAAAAAGGAGGAAAAGAAAAAAAAGAACCTTTATATTGTGTTTGTAATAGCGTACTGAGTTAAGTTAGACTGTTAGATAGTAAAGAAGCTACCCTTGAGGCTTTGGTAACCATGAATCTAAAGCCTGCAATGGCAATAAGTACATATCTATCGATAATCACCATAAATGTAAATGATCTGAATGCACCAATCAAAAGACACAGAGTCACGGAATGGATAAAAAAATAAGACCTGTCTATATGCTGCCTACAAGAGACTCAATTCAAACCCAAACACATACACAGACTGAAAGTGAAGGGATGAAAAAAGATATTTCATGCACCTAATAGGGAGAAAAAAGTAGGAGTTGCAGTACTTGTATCAGACAAAATAGACTTCAAAACAAATAAAATAACAAGAGACAAAGAAGGATATTACATAATGATAAAGGGGTCAGTCCAACAAGAGGATATAACCATTCTAAATAGCTATGCACCCAACATAGGAGCACCTACATATGTGAAACAAATACTAACAGAATTAAAGGGGGAAATAGAATGCAATGCATTCATTTTAGGAGACTTCAACACACCACTCACTCCAAAGAACAGATCAACCAGACAGAAAATAAGGACACAGAGGCACTGAGGAACACATTAGAACAAATGGACCTAACAGACATCTACATAACACTCCACCCAAAGGCAGCAGGATATACATTCTTCTCAAGTGCACATGGAACATTTTCAAGAATAGATCATATACTAAGCCACAAAAAGGGCCTCAGTAAATTCAGAATTGAAATTGTACCAACCAGCTTCTCAGATCACAAAGGTATGAAACTAGAAATAAATTATGCAAAGAAAACAAAAATGCCCACAAACACATGGAGGCTTAACAACATGCTCCTAAATAACCAATGTATCAATGACCAAATAAAAACAGAGATCAAGCAATATATGGAAACAGATAACAACAATAACTCAACACCGCAAAATCTGTGGGATGCAGCAAAGGCTGTGCTAAGAGGGAAGTATATTGCAATACAGGCTTAACTCAGGAAAGAAGAACAATCCCATATGAACAGTCTAGCCTCATAATTAATGAAACTAGAAAAACGAGAACAAATGAGGCCCAAAGTCTATAGAAGGAATGACATAATAAAGATTAGAGCAAAAATAAAATTGAGGAGAATAAAACAATAGGAAGAATCAATGAAAGCAGGAGCTGGTTCTTGGAGAAAATTGACAAAATAGATAAACCCCTAGCCAGACTTATCAAGAAAAAAGAGAGTCTACTCACATAAACAGAATCAGAAATGAGAAAGGAGAAAGCACTATGGACACCACAGAAGTACAAAGAATTGTTTGAGAATACTATGAAAAATTATATGCAAACAAACTGAATAACCTAGAAGAAATGAACAACTTTATAGAAAAATACAAACTTCCAAGACTGACCCAGGAAGAAACAGAAAATCTGAACAGACCAGCTACCAGCAATGAAATTGAATTGGTAATTTAAAAAAAAACTACCTAAGAACAAAATCCCTAGACCAGATGGCTTCACTGCTGAATTTTATCAAATATTTAGTGAAGACCTAATACCCATCCTCCTTAAAGTTTTCCAAAAAGTAGAAGAGGAGGGAATACTTCCAAACTCACTCTATAAGGCCAGCATCACTCTAATACCAAAATCAGGCAAAGACACCACAAAAAAAAGAAAATTACAGACCAATATCCCTGATGAACATAGATGCAAAAACACTCAACAAAATATTAGCAAACCAAATTCAAAAATACATCAAAAAGATCACCCATCATGATCAAGTCGGATTTATTCCAGGGATGTTAGGATGGTACAATATTAGAAAATCTATCAACATCATACACCACATCAACAAAAAGAAGGACAAAAACCACATGATCATCTCCATAGATGCTTAGAAAATATTTGACAAAATTCAACATCCATTCATGATAAAAACTCTTAACAAAATGGGTATAAAAGGGCAAGTACCTCAACATAATTAAGGCCATATATGACAAACACACAGATAACATCTTACTTAACAGTGAGAAGCTGAACACTTTTCCTTTAAAATCAGGAACAAGACAAGATGCCCACTCTCCCCACTTTCATTCAACAGAGTACTGGAGGTCCTAGGCACAGCAATCAGACAACACAAAGAAATAAAAGGCATCCAGATTGGGAAGGAAGAAGTTAAACTGACATTGTTTGCAGATGACATGATATTATACATAAAAAACCCTAAAGAATCTACCCTAAAACTACTAGAACTAATAGCTGAATTCAGCAAATTTGCAGGATACAAAATTAATACACAGAAATCTGTGGCACTCCTATATACTAACAATGAACTAGCAGAAAGAGAAATCAGGAAAACAATTCCATTCACAATTGCATCAAAAAGAATAAAATACCTAAGAATAAACCTAACGAAGGAGGTGAAAGACCTATACCCTGAAAACTACAAGATGCTCATGAGAGAAATTAAAGAAGACACCAATAAATGGAAATATATCCCATGCTCATGGATAAGAATTAATATGGCCATCCTGCCTAAAGCAATCTACAGATTCAATGCAATCCCTATCAAAATACCAATGTCATTCTTCAACAAACTAGAGCAAATAGTTCTAAAATTCATTTGGAACCACAAAAGACCCCAAATAGCCAAAGCAATCCTGAGAAGGAAGAGTAAAGCTGGGGGGATAATGCTCCCTGACTTCAAGCTCTACTACAAAGCCATAGTAATCAAGACAATTTGGTAGTGGCACAAGAACAGACCTATAGGTCAATGGAACAGAATAGAGAGCCCAGATATAAACCCAAGCATATATGGTCAGTTAATATACAATAAAGGAGCCATGGATATACAATGGGGAAATGACAGGCTCTTCAACAGCTGGTGTTGGCAAAACTGGACAGCTACATGTAAGAGAATGAAACTGGATTATTGTCTAACTCCATACACAAAACTAAACTCGAAATGGATCAAAGACCTGAATGCAAGTCATGAAAACATAAAACTCTTAGAAGAAAAGATAGGTAAAAATGTCTTGAATATAAATATGAGCAACTTTCTCTGAACACATCTGCTTGGGCAAGTGAAACAAAAGCAAAAATGAACAAATGGGACTACATCAAACTAAAAAGCTTCTGTACAGCAAAGGACACCATCAGTAGAACAAAAAGGCATCCTACAGTATAGGGGAATATATTTGTAAATGACATATCAGACAAGGGGTTAACATCCAAAATATATAAATAACTCACATGCCTCAACACTCAAAAAGCAAATAACCTTATTAAAAATGGGTGGAGGATATGAACAGACACTTACTTCTCCAAAGAAGAAATTCAGATAGCCAACAGGCACATGAAAAGATGGTCCTCATGCTAATTATCAGGGAAATGCAAATTAAAACCACAATGAGATATCACCTCACACAAGTCAGGATGGCCAACATCAAAAAGACTAGGAACAACAAATGCTGGTGAGGATGCAGAGAAAGGGGAACCCTCCTACACTGCTGGTGGGAATGTAAATTAGTTCAACCATTGTGGAAAGCAATATGGAGGTTCCTCAAAAAACTAAAAATAGAAATACCATTTAACCCAGGAATTCCACTCCTAGGAATTTACCCAGAGGAAACAAGATCTCATATTCAAAGACATATATGCACCCCTATGTTAATCGCAGCACTATTTACAATAGCCAAGATATGGAAACAATGGATAAAGATGTGGTACATATACACAATGGAATATTGTTCAGCTATAAGAAGAAAACAAATCCTACCATTTGCAACAACATCAATGGAGCTAGAGGGTATTATGCTCAGTGCAATAAGCCAGGTGGAGAAAGACAAGTATACGAAATGATTTCCCTCCTTTGTGGAGTACAACAATGAAGCAAAACTGAAGGAACAAAACAGCAGCAGACTCACAGACTCCAAGAAGGGACTAGCAGTTACCAAAGGGGAGGGGTGGGGGAGGGTGGGTGGGGAGAGAGAAAGAAGGGGTTGAGGGGTATTATGATTGGTACACATGGTATGGGGGCGGTCACGGGGAAGACAGTGTAGCACAGAGAAGAGAAGCAGTGACTGTGTTACCTTACTACGCTGATGGACAGTGACTTCAATGGGGCATGGGGGGGTCTTGATAATATGGGTGAATGTAGTAACCACAATGTTTTGCTTGTGAAACTTCCATAAGAGTATATATCAGTGATACCTTAATAAAAAAAAACTGAAAGACTAAGAGGGAATATATAGAAATGTTAACTCTGTTTCCCTGGGTGGTAGGTGTACAGATTTTCATTTCTTACATATTCTTTATTTTTTTAATTATGTAATATATATAGTTATATACTGTACATGTGCTATTATAATCCAAATAAATCAATAAATGCTAAACAATTAAGTTCATCAGAAAAAAACTAAATGAAGAAAAGATGAAAGCTTGTGGGCTTGTCCTGTGAAAGTGTGCCAAAGGGGTGAGAGTCTATTTCATGAGAAATTGCTGGGGTGGACAGGGTGGGTGTGGGTCTGTCAGCACACAGCAGATTCCTAAAACAAAAAATCCAAATGGGGCGGTTGCTAAAACCCCAGCTCCTGGAAGGGATCTACAGGGTGCATGGAGGGTTTGAGAGGAGATCACGCACAGC
The DNA here is from genome assembly GCA_032199065.1 of Smutsia gigantea. Lineage (NCBI taxonomy): Eukaryota > Metazoa > Chordata > Mammalia > Pholidota > Manidae > Smutsia > Smutsia gigantea. The sequence goes on from JAVSCE010003551.1 coordinate 127,456, forward strand.
ACAGTGGGCTTTTCCATTACCTTGAGTTTTTATTTCATGGAAACTGTTCCTCCCTTACCTCTTTTAAACAAACCTACTTCTAAAGTCTTTTTCAGGTCGCAGTGTTATCTCTACCAGGAAGGCTCTTCCTGTCTGCCAGTTCAATGCATGGTGTTTCGAGGCCCCTCTTGTCCCACATTCTTTCCTTCTGGTGCTGCCTGGACTCTAGGCTGCGCAGCTCTCCCAGTGGGATGCTTCTGGGCAGTTTCTGCTGTGTTCCTCCAGGTAAACTCAGCCCATTCCCAGGGCTCAGCTCATGTCTGGGCCTGCACATAGACACCATAGGATGCATTGATCCTGAACTTATGTGAATGGCTTGCTTCTGCCCCCAGCCATGCCTGGGCAGCTCATTTCTGACCACAACCTAGGTAAGAGATTGGAGACTTTCCAGGACCCATTCACTGATAGACAGCAGTTCTCAGCGATTGCTTTCTTTTTTGTTTTGAAGCGATATTTTCATTCCTGATCCATAGAAATTTCCTTTCATTATTTCGAACGCTTCTATACATACACCCTGTGTGTGCATGTGATGGTGTGTGGAGGTGGAGATGGCTTTTACTTCATGCGTTTGGAACAAAGAGGGAGATTTCAGTACAAACTCAATCAAAACCCAGAAAATGATCTATCTTAAAGCAGAGATATAATCACAGGTAGAAGTGAGAAACTAGAAGGAGAGTGGCAGAGGCAGTCTCTGGAGTCCAGTGACCATGTTCGAGGCCCAGAAACAGCTCTCCCAGCTGTGTGACCAGGGACAAGTTCCTCGCCTTCCCACTCTGAACCTATTTCCTCGCCTGTCACCTGTCAGGTGGGTGTAATGATACAACCACTCTCTTTGGGCTGTTGTCAAGATTAAATGAGATAGATCGGGAAGCAATTAACACAGCACTGACCATGTAGCAAACATCAGCAAAACCTAGCAATTATGCCTCCCGTTAAAGTCGGGAGGATAGGCTGGCACGCATCAGTAACAACATATGACATTGTTCAAGGAGTTCAGAAGCTGAAATAAGAGGACATAAGTGAAAAGTCTAATTAACAGAATTGTCTGTCACAGGCCACCTTCCCTTGGTCATGAACTCTGAGACAAAGGTTTGCCAGCAGGAAGTCTAATGGGAAGTGCTCTCAGGCAACCACCCGTGGGAGGGAAGGGAGCGGGACAAGGGGAGAGGAAGCTGGGCTGCCTTAAAGTTACAGGATTCTATCGATCCCATGGAGAGCTTTGCAGCCGGGACGGCCTTCAAGGTTGTCCCATTCAACCGGTCAGTGGATGTGCGTGGCCACTGGAGGGACACGTGGCCTTGAGTGAAGTGGTGCCTTCATTTGAGGGCAAGTCTTGGAAAGAACCTCAGCCAAGATCAGCCACCGGTCCTCCCAGCACTGGGAAAATGGGCACTTTAGTCCTGGAGGGGAACTGAGGAGCCCCCAGCATCTGCTCCAGGAGCAGACATTCACCGTTAACTGGAGATGCCACCATGTCTGTGACGACGCCAGGGAATCAACTGAAAAACCAATCAAGTGAATCCATGTTCAGTGAAGGGGTCAAATAAAAACACCGCATTAATCTTCCCTATGTATCAGCAATGACCTCCTAGAAAATATAAAAGAAATTGTGATATCAAGATAGGATCATATTGACAACAGAAAAACATTCCCAATGAAACATTTAGCCACTAGGATGTTTACTGCAACGTCATTTATGATAACAAAGCTCAGAAACAAGTTACAGTCCCCCAAAAAAGAATCATTTGAGCCAAGTGTGGCAATCCAGAGATTGAATATGATTCATTTATAAATTGTATTTTCGAAGACAAAGTCATGAGCTTGGCAAATTTTCAGCACATTATTAAGTAGGTAAAAAAAACAACACCACAATAAGTATGTTTGATATGATCACACTTTATAAAAAAGAAAATAGGTCAAAATGGCGTGGGGCTTGCTGGAAGCTCCAGGTTTGCTTGGCAGACTGTGTGACGCGGACACGACTCCCAGCTATGTCTGTTGTGTTGTTCATCTGGGCAAACACTGAACACCCCCTGAGCAGCTTCTCAGCCAAGCCTGGGGCTGGGTGCCAAGCACACGGGTGAATCAGACAGCAGCTCTGCTCTCAAGGAGCACACAGTCTGGTGTGGGAGACAGACAAGCTCAAGAACAGCACATAGTGGTCATTTACCGTAGGAATAAGCCTAGGTGGGGCTGGGGATGCAGGGCCACAGTCAACAACCAAGCCTGGTTGTTCAAGGAAGGTTTCTAATGGGAGGAACGCTGGGTCCTTGTCTAACCATAGGACTAAAAGCACAGAGGGGGCAGGGAGGACTGGGTGGTTGGGGAGAGAGGGGACAGGCCAGATGGCCTGTTGTTTCAGAAAGCATCTGGAGATGAAGGAGATAAGGCAAGGATGACACCCAGGTTCCTTGCCTGGGGCAACCCAGATAGAGCCACCACTTGGTGAGATGGGGACTCCTCAGGAGATCTGCAGGGCTAAGGGATGGAATTCCACCAGGCTGGGTACATAGGCGCTCAGGGCAAGAGCGAAGGTCACACCGACATGGAGGTTGCAGGCGCAGTTCCAACCCAGGCGCCTGCTCTCTAGCCTCAACCTGGGCCCTACAGTGGGGTTGGTTCGAGGGAAGTGGGTGTTGCAGCTGCATACCTTCACCATTAGGCAGGAAGGGTGGCCAGATCCTTATAAACCTCTTAGGACCAGTTATCGGGCCAGCCAGTAGGCACTACATACCCTCCAGACTATTCCGTAACAGAAGATGCTGACTAGGCAGCAGGTTAGCCAGTTGGGTCACAGATATTTATCCCCATTCCCAAACCAACTACCAGTTGTAGAGAAGCAATTGTTGGACACCCCAGGGGCAAGGCCTTCTGCTGGAGGGAAGGGCCCCCCGCCCATCCTACAGGGTTTCCTTGCACGTAACTTACTGAAACAACTACATCTTTCCAAATTCGGAGCCTGGTACCAGAATTTTGGGAAAATTAGGATTAAGTTTTAAATTAATCTGGATGAGAACAGCTAGGAAAGCATGAAGGAGAACCCTACTAGAAAGGAATACAAATTATAAAACCAAAATCATTTTTAAAAGGGTGGTACTGGGGAAAATATATGGATCAACAGGTAATAGAAAAGTTGGCCCTGTTAAGATTTTCAAATGCAATGAAGGAAACAACACATCAGTGAAAGTAAAAATTCAGTGTATGATCTCATGGCATTTGTTTAAATATTTGGGGTAAAGTCCATTTAGAGTTTCACCTTACACCAACTACCAAACTGATTCCAGAAATAAAACTAATTCTAGAGGCAGAATTTTAAAGACCTTAGTGTAAGACATTGAAAGCATTAGCAAAGGCTCTAATGGAGATATTCACAGGCTGCCTGTTGTCTTCTTAGACCAGTGGTTCTCCAAGTGGTCAAGACCCTTTCGGGGGTCTGCGAGATGTAACTGTTCTTGCAATAATGCCAATATATTCTGTCCCTTTCAGGGGTCTGTGAGATGAAACTGTTCTTGCAATAATGCTAATATATTCTGTGCCTTTCCTACTCTCCTTATCTCATGAGCACAGAGGGAATTTTTCAGAGGCTACATGAGGTGATCTTGCAAAAGATAAAGTGCAGAAGCAGGTCTGAGCCTCCAGCTGTTCTATTATGCCAGACATTACAGAAACTTGCAAAAATGTAACATAATGCCCCTTTTTGCACTTTTCAGAAAATAGTTTTCATTAAAGTGAACTATTTATGTTGTCATGTAATAAGTTTATTTTCAAATTTCTTTAAAACATTCTCCATTTTAATTTATAATATGGTAAATACTGATAAAACCTACATAAACAAAAGCTCTTAAAATAATTTAATCTCCTAAGTGATTTTTAATGGAGCAAAGGGATCCTGGCACCAAAAGAGCTGAGAACTGCTTTTGGTCTGTATGCACTTTGAAAGGGCCCGTTGCGCCCATCCACGGTCCCCAGCTCATCCATTCTCAAGTACCTACTATATACTGGGCATTATTACAGGTACAATGATACAGCCGTGAACAAAAGGGGCAAATATGCATGGCTGCCTCACATTAGAACTGAGCGGGCACAGTGCCCAGAAGGGACTGGATCAGCTATTTATAAGTCAAATTTCAGGACAATACCCACACACGAACATGACACACAACAGGTTAGTAGCTTTAATATATAACAAGCTCATACAAATTTATCAGACCCAAGAAGATAAGAGCAAAGGACACTGACAATCCACAAGAGAGGAAACACAACTGCTTAATGTGAAAGGATGTTCAACTTCGCTAGAAGTCAAAAGAAATGCAAACTAAAACACAATGCTGTTTTCTTATTATCAGATTAGCAAACATTTAGCCAGATGGTAACACCTAGCAATGGCAAAATGGCAAAATGGGCACGTTTATCCTTGCTGGTGGCAGTATAAATGGTAACAAACATCTCTGGGAACTATTTTGTCAACATGTACTAACAGCCTCAAAGGTTCTCATATTCTTTAATTCAATAATCCCACCTCTGAGAATCTATCCTAGGGAAATAACATGACATTGGGAAAAAGTTTTATGCATGAAGATATTCATCAATTTCTAATGGTGAAAAATTCGCGGTGGCATTGGTGACCAACCACTGGCCCTACTGCTCACCTACTGGACAGAGGCGTACACTCCATTTTAAAGTGGAATTAGTTATAATACGGGGAATGCTGGCGATGCAAGTGAAAATGGCTACACAATATTGTATCATTACAGGAAGTACTATCACACTATGCTAAATTAAAATGCAAAGAAACTGTCATGGGGGAGGGGAGACAACAAAATATTAAAGTTTTATTTTTTTCTCTTTCTTCTACTATATTCTCCAGCATGTCTCTAAGGTAAAGGCTTGCTTTGATAGCGAGAAGATATTGTGCATTGTCACCTGTCTACAGAAAGGAGTGATACCGCAGCCAGGATCTCCTCTGTCCACGCCATCAGACCCAATGCCACAACCCCGAGGGGTGCGGAGTTCTGTCCACACTCACGGCGGGTGATGGAACTGTCCCACACCCGATCTGCTCCCTGCCCTGGCAAGCCTGTGCTTCCAGCCCCAGAGCCCATCTCGCGTCTTCGTGTCTAAACACCTAATGCTTCCCGAGCAGAAGTGACCTTAGTCTTACAGCCTTGGCTGCCACGTGGAAGGGACCCCCACAAGGACCTCTTCTCCCTTCCCACTCAAAACTCCACTCCCAGTGCGTGGGCCCAGCAGTGTTCTTTTATACAGCTGCAGGGCTTGCTCCCTCGAGGTAACCTAGTAAATGCCCAACTCCAGGATGGTGGTTGTCTGGTGGATGGTCCTGTCCCCCTGACAACAGAAGCCCGGGCATCAGCAAATGTAGCACACCTTCACAGGGCACCTCTGCACTCTTCCACACCCGCTCCTCACACACTACCTGGGACCCATGCAATGGACCTTGCTTTTTCCTAGAAATCACCAAAATGCTTTAGGACATTAAATTAATCTCAGGGTCACACTACACAATAGGCCAGAAGTCACCCCTTATTCTAAATCTGATCTCAAATGATGCCGTTATGCAATGAAGCTTATTTACCAGGTGGGTTGTCATGTAGACCAGAAAATAGTCACAATATAGTCCAAATAATGTCACCACCACCAGAAACATCAAACTTCATCTCACATGCACTGTTTAACACTACTGCCTGTCCCTTTTATAAACCAATGCCTGTTCTCTTAAATTTAGAGAAATTATAACCCCAAAATATGTACAGAGCAACTCCCCTATTCCACTTCCTTCTTCAGCTTGACCCTCCCATGTCACGTGGTCTCGCTCTGGGCTGTATGGAGCTTGGATCTCATCCTCTTTAGCTGGGGACTAGAGTGTCTTCCACTGGAGCCACGGGGGGCTCCCAACGTGGGGCATCTTCTGAGTCTCACACGGGGGAAACCCTGAGCCCCTCTCATCTATTCCAGGCTCCAGAGCTGCAGGAAGCTGTCAGGAAGGTGGCAGATGTACAACAGCACCAGCCCCAAGCTGGCAAACAAGCACCTAAGCACCAACAGTCAAAACACAAGGAAATCACCAAACCAGATGAAACTGGGGCAGCAGCCAAGGCTGATGAGCATGGCCACCTGAATGCAAAGGGCCAGTCACAGGCACGGACAGGCAGTGTGGCCAGCCCGGCCTACACAGCTCTGGCTCTGGTGTGTGCGGCAGCACAAGTGAAACACAGCCCCTAATGCAAACATAGTAGGGCTTCTAAAGACCACCTGAGGAGGCGCAGCAGTTGGTGAGATGGCAGAACTCCTGCCCTACCCCCACGCTGGATCCCCTACCCTGGCTGGGCTGAGCCACATGAAAACCTGCCAGCCTCCTTTTCCCAGGTACCACTGTATCCCTTCATCTGTGGGCACCTCTCCCTGGCAGGCAGGCAGGCAGGAGAGCTGAGCACAAGAGTGTGGTCGACAAACCCCCAGAATGCTGGCCCCACCGTTTATCCTCCTCCCATTCATGCTTAATGAGCACCATGGTCCCACCTGAACAGCCTTGGCTGGAACCCAGGGGGGCCTGAAGCCTGTAACCAGGCAGTTGTTCGGCAGGGCAACTGGGCTAACAGAGTTTACAATGAGCAGGCGCAGTGGTCCACGGACCCCAGCAACCACTGAGTATCTTTGCCCTTGCAAGGCGATGGTTGCTTAAGGAATGCAGGCACTTTCCCCAGCATCATCACAACTCTTCGGGAGAGGAGGGGCCCCAGGACCCAACCTCTGGATATCTAAGACACAGGTCTTTGGGAGGTTGCAGAAGCTATCCTTCTGCAGTCAGGCCAGAACAATTCACAACAGGGGCAGATAAACCCAAGGTACCCCATGTCCCACATGGTCCAGATGGTCATGTTAATGCAGTGCATTTGGCATTGAATGTGGCAGGAGCATCCCACTCTACAGGCTTGGCCAAGTCTCATTTAGAAAGTGATTTCGAGGAGTCCCTGTGAGGAAGCACAAGACAACCCCCCACGAGGGTACAGCTCTGACCCTTAGAAACAGGACACACGTGCCAGCTCTGCACTGTTGCCACATCAGGAACAAGAGAGTCTGTGGCTCTTTTCCTTTACAAAAGCCACCAAGGCCCTGGCTGGGGTGGCCAGAGGCAGATGCCCCCCATCCTCAAGTGCATAATGATGCCTGCCAGAGGAGGTGGTCTCCAGCTCTGAGTCCATGTGCTCTTGGACAAAAGCTGGACATCTAATGGATAGCCAGGCACAGGGAGTGCATGCTACACGGATGCCCTGGAGACTTCGAAGGGGTGTGGGTGGCTGAAAGGACAAAGGCCACACATCACTCGAATGGAGAAGGGAATGGGCCTCAAGCTAGATGGGCCCACAAAGGAGCATGGAGTAAAGTGGAGGGTAACTGCACACTTATCCTGGTGGTGCTTCCCACTGGGGTCCAGGGGAGCAGAGGGCACCCCCACCACCTGCCTCACAGCCTGATGGATGTGAATATGCTGCCTGTGATGCCTTGAGAGAACTGCCCAGGGTCCAAAGTCACAATAACCTTCTGCAGCAGGCACGCTCCAGACCCCCAAAATTCCTGGCACTATCAAAACACTGACAGCTAAAGCCAGGTATTAATGGAAGTGCATCCTCTGGGGGCTTCTCCCTTTAGCTGAGTTACCAGTCTTTCCCAGTAGCAACAATGGGGCAGGCTGACTGCGGATTCTTGTGCAGTGACGCCTGCCCCCAAGAAATGCTGGAACTACACTCCCAGCATTAATCACATGGCCACCGACAGCAGGGACAAGGCCCCTGCCTGCTGTGCCGGGCCCTTACAGGGCTGGTGATCGCCTACAGGCAGGAAACCAGACTCCCCTCTCCAGGTACCACATCAAGCCACCAGCCTGGCCTAAGTGGCTTCCTTCTGTCATCAGTGAGCTCATCACTGAGAACAGGGCAACCAGGTCGGGATGTGGCATGGGGGCCTGCAGCAGGTGGAACAGGGCCATCTGTGAACCCAGTCAGGCTGGGAGAGATCAGCTCCTACAGTCCAGAGCAGGTGGTGGCGCTAGTGTGACAGAGTAGCAGAGCTGTGGTCACTGGAAGACCTGGGGTTGCAAGCAAGAGAGGGGAAACATGCATGGCAGGTACAAAGCAAGCACATAACTCTAGGAAGCAAGGTGGAAACAGGGAGCCAGGAGTGACAAGGAAAAACTCCTTCTGGAACAGGTCTGGAAGAGGCAGGAAGGTACATCTTCAAACAAGGGCAATGCTGCTGTAAGGACATTTCTTCTGCGCAGCAAAGGGTGTGTGCTACCTGGGTGGCTGCAGATGCCACCAGGGTGGTGTCCCATTCCTAAAGGTTCCGTGCTCGAGTGGGCAGGGCTGGAGCTGGGCTAGTCCCGGTGGAAGCGGGGTGCACAGGGCAGGGCCCCGAGCCCGAGGCGGCCAGCTGGCGGCCCAGCATCTGCCGCTCCCGCACCGCCCGATTAGAGGCTGCAGTCTTCCTGATTTGGGCACGCCGTGCGTGCCGCAGTGGAGACTTGTAGGTTCTCCGCAACTCCGCCAGGAATCCCTGGTAGTTGTTTCGCAGAGGGCTGTCAGGCTGCATGTGGGGGATCGCCCACTTCTCTGCCTCCCCAGTTAGCCGGGACACAAGGAAAGCCACTCGCTCAGCCTCCCCTGGGAAGCGGGAGGCCTGGAAGATCATGAACCTGTCCATCTGCATCAGGAAACCCGCCAGCTGGCCTGGGTCTCCAGAAAAGGGCTCGGGCAGAGAGGTAGGAGGCGTGGTCATTGGTCGGGTCCCATTCGAGGTAATTGCGGAGATAGGTGGGGTGATCTGCAGCGCCCCCGGAATCCGAGCCCTGGTGCGCAATAAGGTGAGCTCTGCCATCACGCTCTCCAGCATGTTGGTAAGATTGGCCTTCTCTGCCCGCAGTGTAGAGGCCTCCCGCCTTAGGGCAGAGTTGGTGAGGCGCAGGGAGGTCAGGGTGTCAATGACGTCATCCATTTGGGCATTGGTGGAAGATGCAGAGGCTGGGGTTTCAGCTTTTGACGTCTGGGGTTGGACCATGTTGGCCAGAGGTCAGCCAGAGGCTGAGACTGATGGAGTGAAAGAAGGGGTTCTGGCTAACCCAGAACCTGAGCACCTGTGATGCTGAAATTGGGTAGACCCCGCAGAAATCAGGGTAGGGGGCTGCAGACTTGGAGGCTGAGCCCGTACGAGGCAAGGCAGACGGAGCCGAGAGGTGAGCACTGCCGGGGCAAGCAGGTGGTGCGGGCCCGTGGGGATGCCAGCTTGCGTACGCGGCTCCTTTACGGCCGACCTCACCAAGCCAAGGCGGGCGGCACAGGGGGTGTACTTGATCTGGGCCCTGAAGGATGAAAAAATATTATAAACAAGGTTTCGACTGCGGAGGAGCGGGTGGAAGGGACGCGGCGTGGGAGGGACTGAGAGCGGGCGACGAGGCGGGCGCGGGGCCGAAGCCCCGTCCCCGCGCTGGGTCTGGCGCCCACCTGCGGCCAAACAAAGGGTGGGTGCACCTGCGGCGGCGGCGCTGGGCCTGGGGCGGACGCCGGGTGTACCTGGGTCTCTGCGGCTTCCTCCGCGGCTCCGGGTGCCGTACCGGCCGGGACCAAGATGGCCCGCCGGAGACGCGGGCAGGCCGATGAGTCACGGCAGCGGCGGCCCGCCGTAACTACTTCCCGGTCAGGCAGGCCGAGGGGGCGGCGGCGGGACGCGGGCGCGGGCAGCCTCGGGCAGAAGCGCGCGCGGAGTTCGGGCCGGGGCCGGGGTCGGGGTCGCGGTGGAGGTCGTGTCACAGGGCGGTAGGGTTGCGGCCGGGGATGGCGCGGCGGCGGCGGCGGCAACAGGCGGGCCTCGCAGGGACCCTGCTGGTTGCCATGGAGACTGCCCGCTGGCGCGTGCGCGGCGGCCGAAACCGCGCCCCGGAAGTTGCGCGCGCAGCCCCGCCCTCCAAGCAACTGCACCGCATCCCTCCTCAGCAGCCAATCAGTGATGACCTGAGTTCTTGTTACTTTATTACGATAGAGGCCTTTCTTCCGTTCCTCTTTTAATTCTTTCTGAGACTCCTAGAAAAGCTCTTTTAGTATAATTTGTAGTAATTTTTCTTAATGGGGCTTGATTTTCATATGATTTGAATACAGTTCAATGTAGTATATACTCACTGTAGCAAATTTTGATGTCAAAGAAGTCTTAAAAAATAATCACTCAGAGTCCCTCCATCTAGAGAGAACAAATAATAATATTTCTGTAGCTACGTCAAGTAATTTTTCTATGATAGGCTCCATTACAAAGTAAGTTTTGTACCTTACAAACTATTTTGTAACCTTAATAGCACACTGAATTTGGAGCATTTTCCCTTAAAGATCGTTCAAAGGCATGGTTTTCAGTACTACCCAGTGTGCCACTGAAATAGCATACCACAATTTATTTAACCATGCCCCTTTTGATAGATCTTTATCTAATTTTCCATGTGGAAGTTTTATAAACCAAACTTACATATAAATCCCAGCCATTTTCTCTGCCAGGTTATCCAGGGTGATTGCCAAGGAGTTAAACTACTGGGCCAAAGAGTATGAGCTATTTAGTTAAGATCTGGATACTTTTTTCCCATTTGACCTTTCTGAGCTACTTCTGAGTGGTCCACTCCAGGATGGGGCATGGCTGGAGAGAAGACACCCACCATGCCAGTTTTTCCAGGACACCATCTTCAAGGAGGCGTGGTACCACTTCAAGGAACCACTGGTAACCACAGGCACTCCTCAGGCAGGTCTGGGACAGAGTCCGGTTCACTCCCACCTTTACAGTTTTCAATTCTGTAAGTGAGAATTGGAGTGTGAGAGTGTCAGTACGTGGAAAAGGTAGTCTAGCTGGGCCCACAGTGTGCGTTTCCAGTGTACCAAAGGGTACACTTTTTGTGTCTAGCTGAAAACTTCTAGGACACAAGGCAGGAGGAGAAAGAAAAGAGGCTGTATTTCCTTAAACTGCCTCAGTGAGATCTCCCAAATCAGCTGCAGGCAGCAGCTACCTTAACCTTGGCTGAGGTCAGTAACTTCAAGTGCAGAAATTGGCCTGTACCCTCTACCCCTCCCCCTTCTTCCAAACACACAAGAGTCCCTGTCCACTCCTGTGAGTCACGCCATCAGTCTCCCTGCCCTCTGTGCCAGGGCTGCACCTCCCCAGGTTCCTGGACTCTGTTCACATGAGTGAAAGGTCTGCTGCAATTCCAGGTGTGGTTGATACCAAGTGTCTTAAATTCCGGGTGCATTGAATATAAGGTTCATCCTTACTTCAGAATTGATACAATATAAATTTGAAGAAATAAGTAAATTGTTTGTATTTCACCTTCTTTGAAACAGAATATAAAGTGGCATCACATAAAAAGTAGATTGAAATAAAAATTTAAAGAATTTTTAAAATAACAAAACTGGACACAGTATTTGGCTTCTGATCCAGATAATGTTATGCTTCATGCTCTGAGGTGATCCTCTTTGCTACAAACACAGAACAATGATAAACTATACAAAGAAGGTATTGAAAGGATATGGCTGGGCTCAAAAACAAGATCAAGTCCACTGTGGTCCAGAAACACAAACTGCTGAGATTTGACAAAGCTGTGGGCTCTGGGTCCCAAAGTGTAAACAGCACCTGAGACTAGGACAGAGGCTAGCTTCCTATTTGAAACCAGGGAATAGTGGGGTCACCCCTATGTCAGAAAGGAGTATGGAAAATCTGCTTCAACCATTTCATGGAACAACAGCTTCTCTGAAGGTGCAGCCTCGGGACCAGGGAGAAGACCCAGTATCATTAACCCCTGGCCCCCTGTTGCAAAGTAGACCCAGAGGGCCACCACCATGAATATAAAACAAGTTTCGGTACTGCAGACCGGGCATCACTGAAGCAACCCCAAACTGTTAGACCCAGGAGAGTGAAGGCTCTGACTAGGAGGAGGGTTGAGTACACAGAGAAAGAAAGACTGCCTTTATCCAAAAATGAGCCTAAAAATCAAAATGAGACTCCTTTGGTACCTTAAAGGGGAATGTCAGGCTGCCTCTGGCTCTGATTCTGGAGTTCTGAGGGAAGATCCATTGAGAAGTCACTAGTAGATTGATGGAATTTAAAGCTAAGAAAATAGTGTAAACAGAAAGAGGCTCAAGCATTGTGCATTATGGGGTCTAGAAACCGTTAGGGGGTCTAGAAATTGGGGAGGGGCCTGCTGCAGAGTGGCCCAAAGGGTAGAAGGATGCTTTGGAACCTCAGAAGCCAAGAACTGGCTTCAGGGAAGAGGCGAGTTGGCCAACCATGTCCAAGTCCTCACATGGGCGGCATCGCCATTCAAACTGGGACACTTTTGAGAGCAAAATAAGTTGGTAAGGTTAATTAAAATAATGCATTTTCTGAAACATTATTCATGACCCATCAAATTCGTTTATTGTACTGCTAGACCTATAATCATGGCCCTGTCACTGATTTTTCCTAAAGAACACTTTTTTTCTTCAGTAAGTTTTTATTTATTCATTTTGTCTTAAAATCACTTGTAGTCTCACTGAAAATTGCATTCTGTGGTTATAAATTTAAATCTGTTGACATTTGCAATTAACTCTTGTTTGTAGACTTTATTTTAATTGAGAAAAGACTCTTCCTTCAGGTACTAAGATATCAGGTAAGTTCAGAAAAACTCTAGTAAATGGAGGATTTTCTCAATTCCGTTTTTTAATTGAAATGTGTAAATATTCCAGTTCAAATGTATCCATAGGTTCAGTCATTTTGACTCAATTCAGGGTACCATTTTATGACAAATATTTTCATAAGTCAAAATTGTCCCCCTCAAAACTCATGTATTATGTTTTTGAATGTTTCATCAAATTTGGATGCTGCAAAATTGTAGGCCTTCTTGGTTTCTTTCCATTCTAGTACAGAATATAATTTATCCAATTAAGACTAGGAATCTCATCAAAAGATTCTTCCCGCGTGTTGAGATATTGCAAGAACAATTATGGAATTTGAAAATTAGACCTCATACACCATTGGAGCTCTCAACATCTAATCTAAAAGCATCTAATTTGTGCTTTTGTATGGATGCATTTTAGTGTTTCCGCATTGGCAAGAATTGTTTCTAATAATTACAATTCGCTAAAGTTTTAAAGCTCAAAATTCTTGGCACCCACTTAATGAATATTGTGATGAAAGATTTCCAACAGATTTTGAACACAATGCAACAAATATTTAGAGGACTCCTTTACAGAAAGTTCTATTCCACTCTAGGGCATTAAGTTGATGTACTAAGTACGCTTTCAAGGACTCCAGTGTTTCACGGGTCTGATTAATGACTACAGCAAAGGCAGGAAGGACCCACCAGGAGCATGAAATCTGTTTTCATCGTATTCCACAGGAACTTTGTCACAAAAATGTTGGTGGCCCAATTTCTCTGCGTATCCTATCTGTAAACATTGAGAACTGTAGCTTCTACTTTGATAAAATGTCATTGATTATTTAGATACAGCTATGAATAACATGGTCGCTGCAATCAATCCCAAGTGTATCTGTGTTTCAAAGGTTTTTAAATTTAGTGAAAACATTGCTTTTTCTCAGGACGCTGTTGTAAATTGTTTCTAGCATTGAACTTTACTGATTTACCTGGGGTTGAGTATGTCTTTTGTTTTCTGTTTGCTCCAGGCTGATATCACTATTCAGAAAACTATTTGGCATGAATTAGGAAAGGTGAAAATGGCCAGGGCCAAAGTCCCACCCCTGAATTGTGTGCACAAGTGCCCTGGGAAACTTGTGTGTAACACTGTTCAGAGAGGTGATGTTCATAACAGCAAAAACCTGGAAATCACACCAATGCCCCAGGAGTCTGGAAAAATAAAGTGAAATAATGTAGAGCAAAGATTCTCAAATTGTAGCATACATCAGAATCACCTGGAAGGACTGAACTCACACCCAGAGTTTCTGATTCATTTGGTAGCTTTGGGGGGAGCCCAAGAATTTGCATGGCCTCAGACAAGGCTGCTACTGCTGGTCTGGGGACCCCACTTTGAGAACCACTGCTGTAGAGCAATGAAAACAAGCAACTCCAACAAGGATCACCATGAGTAAAAGAAGACACAAAACAACATATACTATATAATCTCTTTATATAAAGTTCAAAACCAGGGAAAACTAAACTGTATTTCTTAAAGGTACAGATATTGGTAGCAAATGTGCCAAAAAAACGCGACAGTCATTGCGGCAAACGTCAGGATGAGCGTCACCTCGAGGCAGGGAGGGGGCTCATCACACAGTCTGCCAGATCCCGGGCAACGGAGCGGTTCTTGGCCCGGGTGGTCATGCACACACGTTTCCCTTAACAGTCATTTAATAAAGTACACCCTCATGTTTGCGGACCTGTGCATATGTGCATCACATTTCACGACACACAGTTCAAATAAAGAGAAGAGAACCTGGGCAGGGAGAGAAAACGGAGGAGAGAGATTGGATCGGGGACAGCAAGTGTGGGCACCTGTTGCAAAAAGTGTGCTTGTCAAAGGGCAGTCGGGGTGGGGGCTGGGAAGACGGGTGCAGCAAGAGGAAGATGGTGGAATGGCTGAAAGGGGACCCGGGGTGGAAGGACCCCAGCGGAAGGATCTAGAGGCCAATGCGGAGGCCCTGGCCTTACCCAGGGGCATGTTCTTTCTCCAGGGTCTTGGGGGAGAAGCAGAGATCCGGGTGTGGCCAGGTGGGCAGGGGAGGGGGTGCGACTTGGGGCAGGTCTCTGATGGCCCCCACACTCCTGGTGAACCTGGTTTGCTGTGCTGCCACAGGTGGGCGGATGACACAACAGAAAGTGACTGTCCCACAAGCCATGGTGTCAGCAGGGCTGAGTCCTTCCGAGGCCTGTCCTCTTGGCTTATTGGTGGCATCTCGCTGTGTGAAGTGGGCATGGGATGACCAATGCCCTGCTTTCCCCAGAACTGAGGGGCTTTCTGGGCTGTGGGACTTTCTGCTTTAAAATTAGGGTGAGTCAGTCATCCATGAAGGGTGACCTCATGGCAGAGGCCCGAGCTGTGACCTCAGCCCCGCTTGGGTGTCTGCCTATCCGTGTCACTTCAGTTAACCTGTAGACATTGGTAGCACCATAGGCATTTAATTTTTAACTTACAGGTGCATATCTGATTTCACTCTTTTTTAATAAGTGAAAGTCAAAACTGTTTTTTCCCCACACCAGCAGTTCTCCAGGTCTTGGTAGGTGCTGTCTGGAGGTCCTGCAGTTAACACAGTTCTGACACCGTCTGCCAGGAGACCCACAGTGTTAGGCTCGGTCCCGTAAGACCACTTCCACTTCAGACATTAGTCACATGTCCCAGGCTGTCACCTGGGCTTCTGACCAACTGGCTATAAATCGAGGGTTCCCACAGTCCCTCCTCAGGTTGGATAATTTGTGAGGGCAGCCCACAGAACTCAGGAAAACAGTTTACTTACTAGATTACTGGTGTATTATAGAGCACACAACTCAACAACAGCCAGATAGATGAGATGCCCAGGGCAGGGGTGGGGAAGGGGTGGGGAGCTTCCATGCCCTTTCTGGGTGCACTGCCCTCCCAGCACCTCCTTGTGCTCAGCAACCTGGAAACTCTCCAAATCCCATACTTTAGGAAATGTTATGGTTTCATTAAATAGGTATAATCGATTAATCATTGGCCATTGGTGATTAGCTCAACCCCAAGCCCCTCTCTTCCCCCTGGGAGTCAGAGGCGGTGAGAGGGACTGAAAATCCCAACCCTCTAATCACACGGTTACTTCCCTGGCAACCAGCGCACGTTCTTTAGGGCCTTCCAAAAGTCCTCATTAACACAAACTCCAGTGTGCTTGAAAGGGTTTCTTACAAATAACTAGACACTTCTTTCCCCTTTATCACTCTTACCATTTACGAAATTCCGAGGGTTTAAGGGGTTCTGTGCCAGGAACTGACATGAAGACCAAATATATATTTCTTACTATAAATCACAATATTACAATAAGTCAAGATGATAAAGCATTAAAACCAGACATTCTCTCCTACTTGGTCCCCCATGGTTCCTTGAAAATTCATGAATCATCTGTATAGAAATAAAGCCTGATACGGACTTCTTTACATGGCCAGCAGCTCAATCACAAATCAAAGCTTGCACATCAGTGGGTTTTTCTCATGTCTTTGAATTTGAGGCTTATATTAGAAACCATGTCAGGATCTGTATCAGTCAGCTGTAGTCATGATAATGTTGTGTAACAAACTACCCCAAAAACCCAATGGCTTAAAACACTGATCATTTATTTTCACTCATGTGCCTGTGATTGTTTGGAAGTCAGCTGACAAGGGATGTCCCAGGCTTGACTCTAAGCTGCAGGTGGAATCCAGGTGCGCTCCACCTGTGCTCAATCAGGGGTGCAGGCTAGAAGGCAGCAGCTGCCCAAGGGAAAGCTATTCTTGTGGAATGGCTCAAGCCCCACATGGTAGGCCCACTTCACAAGCACACCCAAACCTTTGCTATAGCACATCCATTAATACCCATTTGCCAAAACAAGTCACATAGCCAAGCCTAAGGTCAAGGGGCAGAAAATTACTATCACCCACCAGAGCCAAAGCAAGTCACATGATCAGGCCCTGCATCAATAGGGTAAGGTATCCTCACCCACAAAGATGGGGAGCAGGGAGTGAAGATTCTGGAAAAATAATTACTCTATGTCAGCACCTTTTTGCTCATGGCCTTTCTCTTCATTGGCCATCCTGTGGACCTGCAGAAGAGCTTCAGTTTCAGTTGTTCAAGACAATATTTGCCTCTGTCTTGAGGTACTTCCCCCCAAAATGAATTTTGCCGTTACTACTTAGATTGTATTTTATGTCAGACCATCCCAAATATATTCCCCAAATTCTGTGTTTATTCCTGAGCTGCAATGACAGACAAAAAGAATGTTAATTCTGTGCATCCCACTCTTGTCACACACCTGCCAGTGCACTAAAACTAGGTGACATTGCCAAATCACTTGGAATAGATTCTAAAAGTTCCAGAGCTTAGAGAGTTTCTGGTGACCAATTCATTTGTCAAAAGGAGTATCCCTCAGGAGCCAAACATCCCTACCTAAACTTTGTGGCTGCCTTTTAGAAGAAGCTGTTTAGCTTCCAGTGGTAAGCAATTCAATTAGGAAGAAAAATGAAACTCCTGCTCCCATCCCAAACCGCAGGATTCCTCAGTGCAGTTTAGATTCTTACCGCTCATTCTGAAAGTGCAGAAGTCTGATCACAAACATGGAGTTTGGAAAACAACAGCAAGATGTCATGGGCCACGGCAACAGCCAAGTGCAATTCAGAATTTAGACTCAAATTCTGAGGGTAAGCATAAAGAAAACAAGAAATGGCGATGGAATTGTGTGGATGGGGGTATGCACATGCTGGGGTGGGGGGGGGGTTTGTTGGTTTTCTTTTTAATCTTGCATTTACAATGGTGTTTGATAGTTTACTGAAAAAGTGTTATCAGCTCAATGGTGCACCATAGGCCTGGGGCCATCTTAGGCCATCTATTCATACAAAATAGAATTTGTATGCTTTGGGGGAAGAAGGCTGAGGGTGTGTGGAAGGATGGAGAAACAGAAAATGTAGTGTGTAAGCTATAAAGCACCAGGATAACCCTATGGGCAGGGGGTCCATCTGCAAATCCAGGGACTCAGGCAACACCACTAGGGACTGAGTCAGAAGAGGGTGCTGAGGATTCTCGTGGGAACATGCCAGGGGTCAGGAGCTGGGTCATGGAAGCAGCTGGAACCACTCAGGATGTATCCCAGGTGCTCTTTCTTCTCTGGCAGGTGGGCGGCAGGAGGGGGGTGGGCGGGGGGGAGGAAGGAGTAGGCAACAGCCTCACATCACTGAACCCTTCCTGAGAGAGCTACCCTTGGGGGAGGGATCGGGGATTGCTGGCAGGCAGGACGCTTTTCCCAAACGGGTAGGATTCCTCAACACATGGACTGTGGACCTGGGAAACACCCACCAGGGTTCTTGACCTGGACAGATGCACAAGACAGACAGATGTTCTGCTCTCACAGTTTAACACTGAGTGGAGGTCGGGCAGGCGACACACAAAGGAACAAATACACGGCCAAGGTAATTCCGGAGAGTTCAGGTGCTGGGTGATGTCATCGGGAATGCCTGGGAGGTCACTTAGGTTGGACTGCCAGCGATGGCCTCCGAGGAGGTGATGTGCCAAGAAGGAGGAAAATAGTAAGGAATCAGCGATGTAAAGAAGAGACAAGAACATTCTGGGCAGAGAGAGCAGTGGGTGCAAATGCCCTAAGATGGGGATGACACTGGTATGTTCTAGAACCAGAAGAAGGGCCCAGGGCAGCAGACATTGTGCAAGGCAGGCAAGGGGCAGGGCTAGCTTAGGAAATAGATGACTTGGGGTTTCCAACTAAGGGAATGACAGTGACACTGAGACTGTGGGCCAGGGAGGTGGCCAACGGCGGTGTCTGTCCACCTGCCCTGCACTGGTCCCGTGTCCATGGACCACCTCGCAGTTCACCATTAAATGAACTACTTAATGATTATCTTTAAATCAAAATTCACCTAAAATAAAAACCTTAAGTGCTCAATTTAGCCTTAGGCGAGGGTGTGTGGTCCTAGCTGTTTTTCCCAGCATAGTATACCTTAGAATAAGTGGAAAATATCTTAGTTTAACTCTTCAGAAACTCCCTGCACACTGATCAAGACCAACTCCAGCCTAACAGGTTCAGCCGGTGTAGACACAGCAAGCCATTTTTAGAGTCAGACAGTTGAGTACTGACATAGACAGTGAATGGAAACCCAAAGATGCCAGCCCCCTGCGTCCTTGTCCCACTGAGCAAAGGGGACAATGACAACTGTTCAGCTGTGGGTTGGCCTGGCGTTGAGAAGCCCAATCTAGACCATAGGTAAGTGGGTTTATGTTCTGCGTGGAGGCAGCAAGGCCGAGAGCTCCAACCTCACAGTGCCCAGGGACACGGGGGACCGTGGAGCCACTTTAGAACATGCGCCCAGTGACCCCTAGGGAGGCGGGATTAATAGCCCATCAGTCCCTGGGTGTGGGTGCTCCCAGTGGGGTAATCAATCCTTCAGCCCTCCTGACTGGAGCCCAGTCTCAGAGGGTGCAGCAGACCAGGTGAATGGCTAGGTGTAACAGTGTGTGACCTTGAGCAAGCCAGTGGCCTCCCTGGACCTCTGCACCTGCAGGATGAGGATAACAGCAGCACCTTTTGGTGCAAGAGACCGTTTTGCTGCCAGCCACCCCTTCCTCCCGCCTCAGGCCACTTGCTGATGCCCAGCCTCCAGCGCTCCCAGGTCTCCCCACTTCTGAGCCTTGCAGCCCCTCGGGCTGTGAAGGGCAATGGCTGGGGGGACCCAGAGCGTGCTCCAAGAGCATGCTGTTTGACTGGCACAATGAAGAGAGGGTGCTCCGATGGGAGGTAGCCGGGGGCAGGCAGGGAGATGGTCAGCCCCCAGACACTGAGGAGGTGAAGTCTCCAAGACTGGGTGAGGGATTAGGAAAAGAAGACAAGGAAGAGGAAAGCATCAAGTATGACTTCCAGACTGGTGTTGGCGCCAGCCATGCAGGGGTGAGATCTGGGGACCACTGTCCCTCTCTGGTCCCAAGGCTGGGGCCTAGCTGTGACCCCACACAGAGAGGGCTCTGCGGAAGGAGAAAAAGGGAGCAGATCACCCAGCTCCAACAGTTTAGGAGGTTGTTTTCTCAAAAGCATCATCCCACTTTTTAAAAACCAGTCAAGTGAAGGCGATGCTTTAAAAGTTAAGAGTAATAAAGATCGGTTCCTGTAAATTTGAGAGGTAAAGTTATTCTAAATTTCTACAGTGGTGGCTGAATTTCTGCAGAAGGGAGAGCCTGAGTTGTAGATTTGTCTTCCTTTCCTAACTCATTACAGCTGCTGAACTAGAAACTCCCCACTCACAGAAACTGAGCTTGACGATACCAGGGAGCGCACGAGGGCTCTTCCTAATAATTATGGAGACTGGAGTCAAGCGTGGGCCATTATTTATGAAGAGATTTTAAATAATGTATATAATTTATTATATAATTATATATTATATAATAACTTTTATTTATTTATATACACACATAGGTTAAACCTAATCTAATCATTATAATATATATTAATCACCTAATATAAACCTCACAGAAAGATTCTGCCACTTGGCCACTTGGTCAGACACTCAACATGGAGTGTTTGCAGGGCAGAAGATAACAGAGAAGGGATCCTAACCCACTTTTCCCCCGGCATTCAATTTGGGAAATATTTCACATTCTATTAGAGCTAGTGGGTGTGATCTTTTAAATGTTTCTAATCCTCGGTTTCCTTTCCCAACAGTTCCCACTGTGATTGATCTTTTTAGAGTACCTGTGACTTTTCTGTCCTGAAGTGACAGATCAAGGGTCTTTGTGATACTAAATAGGTGCTAAAGACATCCTCAAGATACTTGCATGAGGCACCTGCCACCCTAGGGATGGCATTTGTTCGCTTTATCCATGTCAAGAAAAGAATCCTCTCCGTTCTCTTTCTGAAACTCAAATATGAGAGTTTCATGGAGGTTGAAAGCTGCCAGCTCAGGAGCTCTGCTTGGTCGTGCTGCTTACCGGTGATCTCTCCTTCAGTAGTGACCCAGGGTCAGCACACAGCTAGACAGCTCACCTGTGGTATGAATAGAAGGTACCCACGGACAGTCTCTTATTCCACAATCGGTGCCATGTCAGAACTGATTCTAATGCACCTTTTCCAGTCCACATCATGGCTACCAGAAAATAATAATTTAACTTCATGGAAAACCTCTTTTCCTGGAACATGGGCTTTCAGTAGTTAAGTGGGGAAAGCTACCTGCCGCCCACATGCTGGCACAGGCTGACCGGCACAGCAGGAAGAGTGTGTGTAGACCCCTGTCGGCGTGCGCCGCTCCACTGCTCACTAGCTGTGACATTTTGAGCAAGCCAGCTCACCAACATGGGCCTTGGGCTTGCCAACTGTAAAATGTGGATAATACAAGTATCTCTGATTTAAAAAATATATGAATGTAATACAAAATAAATAAATAAAAGTAAGCGTTGCTTGGTTCTCGTAAAGTGCTTAGAATGCCTGTCTGAGCTCATGCTTGGTGAATGCAGGCCTTGGTCACTCGACTCTTCAAAACCCCATCATTTGCACCAGTCCCGCCAGGAGCTGATCCATCCCCTTCACAGCAGAGGTCTTCCTGGAGAAACGTCTGCTGGCGTGCAAACAGGAGTTGTTCTTACACACTGTGCGTCCTGGCCCTTGGGCGGTATCCCAGAGCATCATTTGAAAGAGGAATCTGCCCAAAGGGCTTTTGCTTTTTCTCCCTGAACGTGATATTTGGCATTAACTCTGTGGTTATTAAGAAACAGTAACTTCGTGTCTTCCGCTGTTGCTACAGCACGGGCAGTGGTGAATAATGTAGTTTTTGTCTCATTTCAGCCTTTATTAGTAAAATTACTCAATTTTGCCCTGGCAGGTCTGGTTTTGTGCTTGTTCTGAAAAACCCTGTTGCTTCACCAGAGGGATCCCTACTTTATTTTTTTTAAGAAGTAAAATCTTCTTCAGCTTCAGGCTGCCATTCAACTAAGTTTCATAACTGATCATGTCCCAACCCCTGGTAACAAGAGTTCACCGGTACAATGAAATCAATTTTCAGATATTTTACCTTACATTTTAATCGGTGCGTCTGGCTTTCCGCTGACTGTGCAAAATCGCCACTTCCCCAGGACCCGCACAGCCACTTCCCATGCTGGTTTACCTTGTCATCTTCCTGATGTTTTAACCACAGTTTTGTGGGATAAGGAACCATTTCTGGGCCACTGTTGCATTTCTGCAAATTAGGAATATAACAGCAAAGTGCAGCTGTCATACATGTAAATTCATGCAAGGAAAGAATTAGACAGAAATGATGTGAAAAGCAGCAGAGAGATGAGCTGCCCTCACTTGCTGACTGTCGCCTACAGTGCCCTGGGCAGGACAGCCACTGTAATCTGGTGTCCATCGTCCCTTCCATGGGCTGGCAGACCCCAGGCTGTGAACCGTGTTGGCATGTAGGCGAATGAGTGAAGAAAGCAACAAGGCCCCAGCCGTGGCCACCGCGGCATTGCAACCGGAGGATGGTGTCAAGGTTGTGGCAACCCTTCTGAGGACCTTTCAATGGATGCCCAAGGGCCCAGGGACCCTACTGATTTAAGGGTGGTACAGAATAGCAGAAGGTGAGGACTGGCCCCAGGGACTGACGCCTTGTTAGCATAGGTGCTCGGCAGCATGAGCCCAGGCACGTTTTTGGAGGGCGCTTCCTGTGTGCCAGGCTGTCAAAAGCTTCTGGCTTCACCCTCTCCACCCTCCAAAGGAGTCACCATCATTAAGCCTGCTTGACCCACGAGGTCATGGAGGTGCAGAAAGGGGAAGCCACTCACTCAGCTTATAAATGGCAGAGCCACAGCTTGAAGGCTGACCCCAGAGCCCTCTCTCGTCACCCCGTCACTAACCTCTGCCAGGGGCAGCAGTTTCATTTCCAGGGACAGCGACCTCATGGCTCTTGTTTAGGAAAAGCTGGGCAGAGCTAGCTCTCCTTTCTAGCAGGAATTTAGATAGCAGAACCAATTGCCTGGTGAGGCTCTTTCTACATCTTGGTGGCAAACCCAGATGGTTGGCATGTCAGAGATTCTCCTGTTCTGAGTCTGAGAGCAGGCAGAGAAGTGAGGATGAACTGGGTGGAGTGCACATGGGGCCTGGGACACAGCACGTGCCCCACCATGGGAGGCAGAACCCCTTCCTTCTTGGGACTTATATTCTAATAGAGAAAGCAGAGAATAAACACATACGGTGTCTTGCCAATGGGTTTCAGCCCCGGGCAAGTTCACTATGGATTCAATGTGACCAAAGAAATAACAGTAGAATGTTCTTGGGGTGAAAGGGTTATACCCAACTTTATGTCCATGGTGGCCGGTCAGTCACTAAAATCCTGTTCACTCAGAGCGAGTCTGCATGCAGCAAGCTGGTCTCTGCCTCTGTCCTTGATACTGCCACCACTCCAGCCTCTGCTCTGCTCTCCTGCAGCCTTGCAGCCAGGCCACCATGTCGCCCAGAACACCAGGCAGGGCTCTTTATATAGACCAATAACAACATATTGCCCACACATGTGTAGTGAGCTAGCCAACAGGGCCAGGTGAGAATCCTGGCCACAGGAACCTTCATTTTATCTACATACGGTAAACAGGATAATTTAATAAGACAAGTGTCCTGAAGACAATGAACAGGGCATGTGCCGGGAAGTGCGGGAGATGGAGGTGAGTACTTTAGATGGAATGGTCAAGTCTTCCTTGACCTTTGATTTGAGACCTGAATGAAAAGAAACCTCCACCCCACAAATATTCAGGGATACAGTATTCCAGGTAGCAGGAGAAGCAAGTGCAAAGGCCCCGGCAACCAGGGCTCAAATCCCAACGGCACACCATCCCCTGATGGCCGCCTCTGCCCATGAGACTGCAGGCAAGGCGCACACCCCCACCCCCACCCCGCACTGTGCCGCAAGCCCTCGCCTCTGCGCGGGGATAGTCACCACCACCTCTTGGTCAGCATGGGCCCTGGGGCAAACACGTGATTCTGGTTGGGTATTGCTCATGGGAAGCGGGCAGGGGGAGGGTAGTGTTGGGTGGGAAACACCAGACTTGGTTCTTTGGGGGTGGCTGGGGTGAAATTCTGTTTTATTTGAAGTTATTATAATACAGCAGCATGTTTGAGTGGCATGAACACAGATCAAAGTGACTTGCTCTTTCCTTCAATAACTATCACCCCCACAGAATCACAGCCTCTCCTGTCCCACCTGTACACGCACACACCCTAAATGTGAGTCCCAGCTTTGCCAGTGACAAATTGCACAATTGTGGACAACACATATCTCCTTCGGCTCTGTTTCCTTGTCTAAAATGGGAGGTTCCATTCAGCCCAAGAAGATAATTCCGTTTTCCGTGGAGAGATCCATTCCCCCTGAGGCTTCCATGCCCATGATCTTCACCTGCCAGAAACCCTTATTTCACCTGGCAAGCTTTTAATGTCCACTTTAGTTTACGGTTGAGGTATAATTTACATTTTCACAGATGTTAAGTATAATTGTCTCTAACAAATAAATACACCTGACTAAGCCAAAGCCCTGATCAAATGCAATGTTCCCTTATGCCCCTTGTCAGTCAATCCCTGACCCAGCCCAGGGGTTATGCCATGCTGACCTCTCTCCCAAGAGGTCAGTTTTGCCTGCCTAAGACCTTCGTATAATGGACTCTCTTATGTATGTATTGTTCTGCATCTGAATCCCTTGTGAGCATAGAACTCGGAGACTCATGACGCGTGTGTCCATACCTCCTTTTTATTGCCGAGTGATTCTGCATGATGAGAAGACCACAGTTTTTTTGTCTGTTTGCCTGTCTGCATAATCTTGTATTATGCACTGGGCATCATGACTGCTATGCATTTGGCCATCTGGATTATTTTCTTTTCCTTGAAAAAATGCAGGACTTTGTTCTGGAAGACATTTAATTTACTCGTGTTTCCCTTTGATTCTCTCAAGCCTTGGTTTCAGGCTTCGTCAGGAAGGGTCTGGAATAGTCCTTACCCAAGAGCTCAAGTGCTGCCTTTCCTGAGCCTCAGCTGAATGCCCAGGGTATTAGGTGAGGTGGTGTTGCTCTGGCCGGTTGGTATGCCAATGTCTGCCAGCACTGTGCCCTCCGGCACCCCAGCAGTTATTCTCTGCCAGGCCTCATGGAATCTTGCCCTGCAAAACCCCCCTAAGTGTTTACCCAAAGACACAGGGAACCCCCACCCCAATTTCTGGGGCCCCTTTCTAGACCCTCGGCCCCTCTTTAGTGACCTGCTCTGCAAATTCCAGCCTCCATGACAGCCTCAAGTTCCAATGTCTGTACCTTTCACCAAAAAAGGCCCTTAGGTGGGGCTCTCCCTGCTGTGCCAGCTTGGAAGATGCCTCCAGGCTGAAAGGTGGGGGAGCAGGGAGCTGGCCTTCCATGGTTCCCGAAGAACCACAGCCCTGCTCTGCCTGCTAAGCATTGCCCAGAAACAGCTGCCTCCTGGGTTTTGTCCAGTCATAGGCTGGTTTACAGAAGGAGGGTAAGTCTGACGCTCATTACATTGTCCCATATCCTGCCTGCCCACTTTCTGTGGCCCAGCTTGAATGTCCACTTATTTGGGAAATGTTCTCAAAATACCTGAAGCACAAATTTGTACTCTCCTTCATGTTCCCGAGACAGTCTGAGAATGCCTATGTCAGGGTACATACTTTACAAAGATAAACCATTTTTTACAAATCTGTTCCTCCATTGGCAAGAACTGGTTCCAGCACTGGGCACAGAACCTGGCACGTGGTGGGAGCTCAGTGGACTTTCCTACAGAGATCCCACAGAGGTATCCTGGCCCCCACTTGGACCGGATCCCCCCATTCTCTCTCCTGGCTCTCTAGTCTTTTCCCACTCTACCCCTTCTCTTTTCCCTTTTCCCTCATGTGAATTCTATTCCTGTTATGAACACAATAATGTGAATGTTGTCGTTCACAATTTGCCATCACCTTATGCAGTCTGTTGATGTGTTTTCATGTCTTATATCTATGTTCCCACCAGACCTCAACCTCCAAATGAGCCCAAGGCCACACCTATTTTGTTGAGACCTTACCTGGCACATAGTAGAGCTTCCATGAATGTTTATTGAATAAATAAATGACCTGGATTGCTACCTGGCCCAGCCAGAGGCAGCCCAGCCCTCCTCCTTGCAGCTGCATCCCCATCCCCCGGGGAAGGAGCTCAGAGCTCCAGGCTGGGTCTGAGGCCCTCTTGGTTTCATCCACTGGTCTCCACCCCCACCTCCCTAATCCTAGCTCAGATCTCATTGCATGCAAGAGTGTGAGGAGATGGGCTCCTAGCCTAGGGTCTCTCCCCTCCTATCCATTCTCCACAGAGCATCAGAACCCTTTAAAAATGCAGCTGTGACCCCATAATGTCTCAGCTTGTAGGTCTTCAGTGACTCTGTACAGCTTTGATGCTGACCTTCTGGACAGCTGGGCCCCTGTTGACCTCACCTCATCTCTGGCCATTGACCCTTACACTCCTAGGACCTTATTGCTTAACATCGGGGAAGGTCTCACAAATGCTGGCCCCTTGGATGTCCCTCCCACATCCCACCCTCTGTAGTGGTCCCTGTTCTCCTTCTGGACGATCTCCCACAGCCCCAGGCCACCAAGAGGGGCATGTCCCCATGGGGAGATGGGTTGGCAGGTGGCTGTGCCCACCACAGTGGAGCCCCAGTGCAAGTGATGCTAAGGCCTGACCCCTTGGAGATGAGGAGTCTGCACTTCCCATGGGGCCCCATGCCCACCTGTGTCACTCCCACCCCTCAAGGACCACACCTCACCAGCCTCCTCCACCCCCCCAGCCCAGGGGACCCCTCTGGTCCTGCTCAAAGTATGGGTGGGGTCTCCCCCTTCCCTCACTTCTTTTCAGCTCACTGCCAGGCACCACATGCCTTGCAATGTTTCAGGGCCTTCTGTCTTAAGAACCCATAGAAAATTTGGGGGAGTCAGAAATCCTGAACACAAAGCTAAACATTTCAAGCTACATTTGCCTGAAATGCTCTGGACCCACACCCGATCCAGCTCTCCACATACTGTTGCCATGCTTCCTCTTGGCCAGCTGGTGAACTCCTCCTATTCAATGTTCAAAACCTAGCTCCCATGTCCTTCCCCAGTGGCCAGCCCGCTGACCTGCCTCAGTGCCTCCCTGCATCGTGGTATAACTGCTGCAACCCTATAATGGGTGGTCCGTGTGGCTGGCTCCTCACGGAGCTGTGCTCTCCTTGAGGTTGAGGACCATACCCTGTCATGTCACCTCCATGTCCCCAGGCCCAGAGCTGAAGTACATCCCTGGCCCAGGTGGAACTTTACAGCCCACACACCCATTGCCTCACTTCATCCTTCCAACATCCTATCCGGGAGGAGGGCATGGCTCAGCCCACCCTGGAGAACTGAGATGTGGCAGGGTCCCAAAACCCCATAGCTGGGCGGGAGATGGGGGCAGAGCTGGGACCTGACCAGATACAATCAATTCCTAAGACGAAGCACGTTCTCCAAACCTAGCAGCCCAAGGAACAGCTGCCAAACTGTTTGCTGAATCATTTTCTAAATTGCTTCCCTCTCAGAAGAGTAAAAGCTTCTGGCACAAAAAAAGACAGCAATCCAAAACACAATAGTCACATCCCAAGAAGCCCCAGCATCGGGCCATTCCGCGGACACTCGCTGCAGTTAATGACCACTCATGTGATGATGCCATTGGAGCCCCCCCTCCTGGGAGAGGTACGACCCTGCCTCACAGCCAGGTATCCCCCCTCAGTTCAGTCTTAGCAGCTGAGAACTTTGGTGCTGGGGCCAGACAGCCCCAGGTCCCCAGCCGGCCTGGCTTCCCTCTAGCTGGGTGACCTTGGGCAAACATGGAACCTCTTCTGAGGGACGTTGACACTAATCCCCAGGGCTGGGGTGATCACGCTAGATGGTACGGGTCCAGCACCAGCAGGGCTCAATTACAGAGCTTAATGCAGGGGGTGCGTAGTTCACCTCCCAGGCCCTCCCTTTAGGGGCAACGCATTTCCTCTCCCGTGGCTGGAGGCTCCCAGCTGCATGCCTCCCCAGGAACGGCCTTGGCTGCCGGGAGCCACATGCACAAGGTGATCCTGTCCCCAGGAGAAGCCTGCATCCAGCGACTGGTAATGCAGGGTGGAAAGGACTGGCCCTGGGCCTTACTTCAGGCCGTCTGTAAGGGCCCTCCCGGCTCCGGGGCTCCCCGTGTCGGCTTAGGTGTCCCCCGCGCCACCACAGATCAGCCTCTCCTCTCCTGGTCCCACATCCCTCACTCCTGCCGAGTCTGCCCTTGACGGCCTGCCCCCGTCAGCCCCCCGCACGCCGGAGGAGCCCGATCTAAGAAAGTAAGTTCTTCATCATCGTCCAGGGCCTTCTACTTGTCACCCCAGAGTCTTCGTATTGCTGGCGAGAGGGAGATGTCACATCATATCACACACAGTCTCAGCAGGCTTTGTTGCAATAACCAACAATCTAATATCTTGATTGTTTACAGCAGGAAACATTATTTCTTGTTCTTGTTCCTGAAAGCTGTGGCTCAGCTGAAATGGACTCCACCTGCCTTCTCATCCCGGCTCTCAGTAGGAAAGGGGAGCCGCTGTCCGGGCCACCCTCTTTTCACAGTGGAACGAAGGGCACACCACTGCAGCGCATTTAAGCTGCTGTTGGGGGGCGGCACGTTCGTGGGCCAACACAGGTCACGGGGTCGAGCCCCTCCATCAGAGGAAGGCTCACCCGGCTGTAGCACAGGACGGGCAGGTCCAGGAGGGACGCGGCGATCGTGCACCCCTAAAGGAGGTCCTCGGACTTCACGGCGGCAGACCTCTCCGTAAAAATCCAAACCAGTACTATCATGCATGTTATCATGACTACCACCATCATTATTGTTCTTACCTAAAAACAAATATGGAAAAAAATAATGTAGTATATAGAGGCCAGAGATGTCGGGCAGGCTCACATGCTTCTCGTAGGAATGTTACTCCATCGGTCTCTCTGGAGGGCCGTTCAGGAATGTTCTATGAGGTGACAGGAAAACACTCCTGTCACTCAGCAGGCACTGCCTATCCAGGAACTCAAGCAGATGGGGACACGAATGTCTCTGCATGAGGGACCATATCAGCAGGTCACATAGAAGGGGTAGGAAACCGCTTTGCTCTTCCGTACTCCCCCCTCCCTCGTCCCCACCCTGGCCCCGCTTCCCTGTAGGTGGAATCAACTCCTCCACTGCACTGAGTCAGACTTGCTCGTGAGGCTGGCTTCGGGCCTGGGAACGTGGGCAGTAGCGACAGTACTTGGGCACGGGCGGTGGTGCATCCCCTGGGGCCCATCCCCACCTCCTGCCCCCTACCCTTAGAGGGAAGGCCAGGGGGGCCACTGCTCCTTCCTGCTGGCTTCCAGGGGGGAGAAGGATAGAACAGACCTGAGCTCGGCCACAGCCCACACCAGAGCCCAGTCCTTGTGGAGGAAAGCCCCTGAGAGGCTGGGGTCGCTTGTTACACAGCATTATTACAGCAAAGTCCACTAATAAAATGGGGGACATTTTTAAGCAACAGAGCAAGAGTGGAAAAACATTTATCAAATGCTTACCGTGTTCCAGACACTTGCCAAGTGCATTACAAATAACTCACTTAATCCTCATAGGAGCCTAGGTGGTATGTGCAATTTTTGAACTTATTTTACAGATGAGAAAACAGAGGCCTCAAGAGGTTAAATTACTTGCTTGTGATCAATCACTAGTACCCAGTGGAGCCTAGGTCGGAGCAACTTGGCTCTCATGCCCGCGTGTTAATCCACACCAATAACGTGATATTCTCATGGCTATCCTCGTCATTATTGTTTTTACCTATTAACAAAGATGGAAAAAAATAATTTCATTTATAAACCATAAACTAGTCAGATAACTGACAGTTTGCAGCCATTAAAAAGTCACAGACACATAGTTTAAGTGACCAAACCTTACCCTTTCCTTCTGCTGGAACACGGATGGCATCCACATGCCTCCCTTCCCATGAGTACACCCACCCGATGGGGCATGATTTGTACTTCGTCCCATGATAACTACCACCAGCTCCCCCATCTCCACCCAAACGAGCCCCTCAGAGTACCTATGTCGGACAGTGACCTTGAACTCACTCTGATTTATGAAAAATATAATAGATCTGCCACAATGTTGATACTCAAACTATTAATGGGTACACACCACTTGCAAGCCTTTATCATTTTGAAGGGTATTATTTCCTGATGCAGAGAAAAAGCTATGTGTATGTGTGTGTGTGTGTATGTGTGTGTGCAGAGGAGAGAAAGAGATCCCATATTTGGAAGGAGGAGGGAGGGAGGGAAAGAAAGAATAGAAAAAGAAACAAAACAAAAAAATCTGGCACCGTTGGGTTCTTTTGCCTGTATTTGCCTTGCATATAAATGCCATCAGTGAGTATGTTCCCTTTTCTGTCTGGCGCCTTCCACTCAACAGTTTGTGAGATTTCTCGTCCCTGATGCATCTGTCTGTTCTACTCTGATTCTCGTTGCCATGAAGAATCCATTGTGTGAATATCCCAAGTTTGTTTATCCATCCACTGCAATGGACAGATGGGTGGCTTCCAGTCTGAGGTGATCACTAACCTTTCAGAGGGTACCTTTGCATCTCTGGTGAGCACCTGGGTGCATTGCCACCATGCGTACACCCAGGAGCAGATTGCTGGGTCATATAGGGGCTTGGATTCAGCTTAGTAGAAATTGCCAAGCAGTTTTCAAAGTGGCTGAGCTAGTGACATTCCTACCAGCATTGTGTCTATAGTACAGAGGGGGGTACCATTGCAGGGAAGGGTGGAAACTTAGAAGGCGGCGTGGGGAGACTTTTGAAGCAATGCTTTATTTCTGGATCTGGGTGCCAGGCACCTGGTGTGTAACTGGTGAAAATTCGTCCAGCCGTACGCTTAGGGTTTGTGTGCCTTCAATATGTATGTTATACTTCAATGAAATGTCCTAGGAAAAAAACATTTCAGTAAACACATGTATGCATGCACACATGTGAATCATATGTCCCTATGTCCTTCAGCCGTTGCAGTCACATATCCAGATATTTAAGGATCACCTGCTTGTAACAGGCATGGCCAAACCAGGGGTGTCCCTGCTGGGCAAAGTGTCCGCCCACCCGGAACGAACGTGCTAGTGGCAGAGAAGAATCATAAGCAAGTGAGCAGAGGAGCACGTCTCTAAGGGCTGGCGTGACAGGTGCTCTGCAAGGACAGCTGCTGCACAGGAAGGAATGGAGGGGCGAGCTCTCGTGTAGCCGGGTGCGTCTGTCCTGGCGTGCGCAGCTAGCTAAGTCGGGATGAGGAGGGAGTGGAGGGAAATAAATGTGCTAAGCATTAGGAACAGCAGAGAAGACAGGGCAGGAGGAACCGGCCAGAGCAGAGGAGCTGAAAGCCAGTTCTAAGAGCAGTGGTGAGCCACTGAGTGTTCAGGCGGGAGAGTGGCATGAACAAGCTTAGGTGCACCTGTGCCTCTCATTCAGGCTGCAGGCTCTCCCACGGGATTCCTGCCCCCACCCTGAACTCCGGCCCAGCCCCACTTGCATGCACATGCCCCAAGAAGAAAGATTGGAAGAACCTCCATCAAAATGCTTAGCTATCATTATCTCTGGGAGTAAGGGTAACTCAACTTGGTTTCTTAATATGAAGTTTGACTCCAGATTTTCTTCAGTGGATACATATTCATGACATGTAAATACATACTCATTATGTAAGTTAATAAATAATTACTATGAATTTTTAAATGGTTTTAATTGATTATTCATTCAAAGGAGGTTTTTAAAAGATGTACTGGGAGGTGTTGATTATCAGGCTCCAGTCCCACTTTGGGGGCCCAGGGAGAAACCGGGCTGAGAGCCCCTGAGGAGGGATTCCCATGGCCCCAACCCGGTCTCCCCAGCTCCGTTGAAGGTGTATGCTGATTATGTCTCCCAGAGTCCTTTCCCTTGGGAACCCCACACACTGTTTCCAGAAAGACTTTCTGCAAACCTGATCATTCCCACACCCTGGCCCCTGGGATCCTCGGTTTCCCCCTCCGTAAAACAGGGCAGATCGATATCCGGACACCTGGGAAGTCGCCTGCAGCGGGGCATCCCAGGCAGACCCGAGGCCCTCTCGCTTTTACCACCGGGTTGTGACTGCGTGTCCAGGGTCCACAGCAGGAGGGACGCCATGCACTCCTGCCTCCCAAGTACAGGGACTGGTCCTCCTCAGTCCCATCCTCCTGGGTCTCCTGAGCAGAGACTCTGGGCTAGGCCCCACTGCAGGCTCCCAGGACACGTCAGAAACAAAGGAGTAGAGGTCCCTGTCCCAGGAGCTTGTCTTTCTGCCAGAAGAGAAGGATAGCAAAGCACAAAGAAATCAGTGAGTCAATGCTCACCAAGGGACAGAGATTAGAGAACAAGAAAAAGCGACGTGGGGCAGGGGGTGTGCCCAGGGCTGGAGCTATCCCACAGTGGGGTGGCCGGGGTGCCCTGGGCTGTTCCAGCTGTGCCGTCCAGGTCGGGGGAGGGCAGGTGTGTTTCCCAGGCTGAGCCGCAGTGGGCACCTTGCTGCCCTTCTTCCCTTTGGCTTAACTCTTCTGTTCTTTTTCTGTGAACCATTTGATTATCTTTTCTATGACTCCATTTCTATTTTGTTTATTTATTTTTTAGATTCCACATATAGGTGAAATCATATGGTATTCATCTTTCTCTGCCTTAGTCCACTTAGCCTTATATTCTCCAAGTCCACCCATGTTGTTACAAATAGTAAAATTTCTTTCTTTTTTATGGCTAAGCAATATTCCACTGTATATAGGTACGGCATCCTCTTTATCCATTCCTCTATCAATGGACACTTAGGTTGCTTCCACATTTTGGCTGTTGTAAATAATGCTATGAGTCTGTGAACCATTTAAACAAGCCTATTTTGGAAACATCTATTGAGCAGCAAAAGTATGTTGTCTTGCCAGTGGGTTTCAGCCCCAGGCGAGTTCACTATGGATTCAATGTGACCAAAGAAATGACAGTAGAACATTCTTGGGGTGAAAGGGTTTGTACCCAACTTTATTTCCAGGTGGCAGGTCAATCACTAGAATCCCATTCACTCAGAGCGAGTCTGCATGCAGCAAGCCCGTCTCTGCCTCTGGGCTCTCTGTTCTCACAGCTGTCCTTGGCACTGCACCACTCCAGCCTCTGCTCTGCTCTCCTGCAGCCTTGTCACCCAGAGCACTGGGCAGAGCTCTTTATATAGCGTCAATAACAACACATTGCCCACACGTGTGTAGTGAGCTAGCCACCCAGGGCCAGGTGAGAATCCTGGCCACAGGAACCTTCATTTTATCCACGTATGTTATCTCATGATCTAATTTCATCTTCACTAGGGTCTTGCAATGAAGGCACTGCAAGCGCCCATTGTACAGATAATGAAACCAAGGCTCAGAGAGGTGAAACAACTTGCCCAAGGACACACAGATCAGGATTCAAACAGAGTCCTTTCTGGCTCCAAAAGCCATGTGTGTGTGTGGAGGTTAGTTGTTTTTTTTATATACCAAGACAGACTTGTTCTTATGACCATTTCAAATCCTCTCTGCAATGTGGGGATTACCAATGCACTTGATAAATGAACAAAAGCATTAAAATGTCTGAAGCCACAACCCCCAGCTGTCTGGAGCCCAGCGTTTAGGCAAAACCTGATGCTTCAGTTATCTGCTGACAGCAAAGCGTGATCTCCTGCCTTCAGTAAAAAGCCCCAAATGCCAAAACCTGATTTCAATTAGCAGAAATCTTTGAGCGCACACAGCACCGAGATCCATCTGGAAACAGGGAGGCAACAGCTGTTTATTAGTGCAACAGCCAGAGCCTGCACTGCTTTGTCCTCAAGGGGAACGTGACTTCCTGGGAGCGGAGGTAGCTAAGGTCCCAGCATCCTGTCCCCAAGGGCACAGCTGGGAGTGGCAGCACGTGGGAGAGGGTCCTGCTGGGACCCAAGGTGCTAGACCTTCATTGCTGACAAAGGTAGGGTGTCTGGCGGGGGTGGGAGAGGCATCTTGGACTCAAAGGTGGGGACGGTTTCTCCAGGGGCCCTCTTGGCGACCTTATTGAAGGACCCAATTATCGCAGACCTAGTCCAGGTGAGAACTTGGCCTGCTAAAACCCCCGACTTGTTAAAGCATCTGACAACAACTGATCCCCAGAACCCAGAGTCTGAGCAGGCAGCCAAAACGCTTCTGCTCAATGCCAATTAGACCATCAGCACCAGCAGGATTTGCGACCTGTGTTTGCCTGTCAAGAATTTGCATTCACGCTGTCATTTCCTCAAGCTGGTCTCCACTGGGATAAGGGCAGAGGCCGAGTATATGAGAAGGCTTTCCAGATGCGCACAGGATATAACCCTGACTGCCATTTGCAGACCCTGCTCAAAGCAATGTGCACACATCACTCACAGAGGGCTCCCCAAAACCTAAGAGGTAGGTGGTACTGTTCTTTGCTCCCTTCCCACTTACAAATGGGTAAACTGAGGCACAGAGCAGCAAAGTCTCATGTCCAAGGCTGCACATCTCGTAAGTAGAGAGCAAGGATTTGAATACCAGACTCTGAAACCCAAGGCCCACCAGGACATGCCCCAGGGCCTTTGCACCTGCCTTCATCCTGTCCACTCATCCACCAGGCCAACCTTCTCAGCCAAACCCAGTGTCTTCTGGAGAGGCATCCAGGAGGCCCAGACTATGTTTAATGCCCATCCTCTGTCCCCTCTGCCTGCCCCATCCAGCCTGGTTCATCTCTGTATCCAAGGCAGAATGTCAGGCATTTGTGGAGGGAAGGAAGCCACATGGGAAGAAGGGAAGAGGCATCACGACCCTGGTGAGGGGCTCTCATGACTACAGCCACTGGGCATCACTGGTTCCACCTGGCCTACCTCCTAAGCATAGTCATCCAAGCCGCCCAGACCAGGCAGGACTGTCACCTGGAAAATAATGGCCATGATGACAACAGTTCTCCTCAATGGATCCCTTACTATGTGCAGACACCATTCTGCTGTGTCTGATGTGTTAAGTCACCCCATGAGCTGGGCAAGACCACAAATGTAGCAACGGAGGCATGGAGAGGTTCAGCCGTTTGCCTTGGGTCACGCCACCAGGATTCAAGTCTCAGGACACTGGGTCTGTGAGCCAGGACACACTGAACCACTGTCCACACCATCCTTTCAGAGGCTTGTTTGTTTCAGCTCACCTTGCGATTCCTTCTTACGTCTGTTAGCGAAGCCCTGGAATCTGGGCCTTAGCCAGGATGAGCCAACGACGATGAAGTACAAAGCACCCTGAGCTAGCAACGGGGAGCTCAGTGGAGACTCGGTGGCGGGCAGCCCACGGCAGGATGATGGGGCACTTAGTGGACCAGAGAGAAGGGTGGGAATCAGCCCTTTCTTGCCGTGGCCCACGTGGCACTCTCGGAGAGAAGGAAATGGATGGGTTTAGCTTCCTTTCTGGACATGCTCATTTCTGTACTGACCTTGCCCACCCAGAGAGTCAGCGTCAAACCCCAACAGACCCCAGCCCTGCCAGGTCATGCTGTCAGAGCTGTCTCCAGTCCAGCAGCCTGGCCCCCAGGCTAGCCCCAGTCTGGCTCCTGCGGACCCCTCTGGCCTCCACATAGCACACTGGTCCCCAGACTAACTTGAGTCAACTCAATAGTCCCCCCAACCCTGCCCTCTGGGTTCCTACTGACCTCTGCCCTCTGCTTCCTATCCCTTGCCTGGCTGTACCTCCTTCAGATGCTTCCACATTCATCTCAGATGTCCCCTCCAGTTTCTGCATGACCCATAGGCACTGCTCCTGGGTTCCCATAGTCCTGTCTTTCTTCCCTCTGTCAACCCTCTGTCCACACAGGGTGATCATTGTTTGTCATCACCTCTGTCTCCCAGCCAGCAAGGAAACAAAGATTAAGGAAGTCAGTACAAAGTTCTAGGGCTTGAGGTCTGCAAAGGAGCAAGGCCAGAGACTGGTTAGACTTCACTTAGCATCCTTAGGTGTGGCACAGCATGGACACAAGTATTGGAGGGAAGGGAGTGGGATAGTTAGGTGGATGGATGGATGGATGGATGGATGGATGGATGGATGGATGGATGGATGGATGGAAGGATGGATGGATGGAAGGATGGATGGATGGGTGGATGGGTGGATGGGTGGATGGAAGGATGGGTGGATGGGTGGATGGGTGGATGGGTAGAAGGGTGGAAGAGTGGATGGGTGGATGGATGGATGAACACAGGAATGAAAGAGTAGAGCTGACATTCTGTGCTGTAATATGAAATTAGCTTTGCTTCTACAGAAGGTTGACCCCAGCTACCACCCTTCCCTTCCCCTTCACAGTGTGAAGAACCTTTTCTGGGCTCCTTTCCCCTTTCTGAGTTCCCCTCTGCTGCAACCCTGAGCACAGTGTGTAGTCACCCTCTGGGCCTGCATTTGTGCCCCCACACAGAGGACCCTGTGTCAGACCCCGAGGGCAGAGCCTGTGTCCGCATAGCTGAACATGGCCAGTGCCCTCACTTGCTGGGTCTGTTCAACGCCACCTCCTCAGAGGGGCCTCCACCATCCCCATGACAGTACTTCAAACTGTGCCTGGAAGACAGTGGACACTCAGCTGGTGGTGGTTGATGTCACGGTAGCTGATTCATTTACATAGAGATTTTGGCAGCACCAGGAGTGAGGGAGTACCTTCTTGAGGGAACTGGAAAGGACTTACAAAGTAGGCAGCATTTGTGGGTTTTGAAGGATGAGTAGAAGTTGGCCTAATCAGGAAGGAAGAACCCACCATTCTAGTATCAGGACAGGTATTTGTTAACAGAAGGCAGAGTGGAAGAGTTGAATGAGAAGTAGGGAAAGGTTTCAATGTAAATGAAAGACAACAAGGGTGGTGTCGATGTGAGCGAGATGGGAGCCCAGGAAGGTTTCTCCAACATATTTTAGGCTAAGGGTGTGGTTCCCCAGGGACGCTAGGGTATGCAAGGAGCTATTTATGTGCCCACCCAAGGCCTGCACAGGGCTCGGCACACAGTAGGTGCTCATAGACAGCATACCCTTGCAGGCTGATTTGCTTGGAAGAGCCAGGAATCCGGGTGGTCCCGGATGGTGGCTTCGCCAGTCAGAGCAGAGGCGGCCAGTCCCACCAGGATCTTGTCCTGCAATTTGCCCGGAAATATCACCCATCAGAGCGGCCTCAGAAAGATTTTTCAGAAAAACTAGGTTAGTCTGGAAGCAAAAGCTCTCCATTAGCTTCAGATCCTTTGTGGCCCAAGAACACAGAGGTTCAAACATTCCACATAGCAGAACACCTGAACCCTCACTGCTGGGGGTGGGGGAGGCTGCGGCTGACCCCCAAAATGGCTGATGAGCACGAGCCTCTCAGGGCCCTGCTCTGGCCCTCCCTGGCACTGGCCCCTGGAAAGGGGCATCGGTGCCACCCCTTCACCTGCTTTGGCACAGGAACCAGTGTCAACTTCCTCCCCCTGCCTGGCTCCCTCGACGGTGCGACCTCACTTCAGCCCTGTCCACAGTGGTGTGCCTCCAGTTCCAGAACCTTCTCGAGCTCAGCCTTTCCCCAGCCAGATGCAGCAGAGCCTCTGAGGCTGAGCAGCCTGGGGCATAATCCACAACTAGGAGGGTGAGGAGGAGGGCGAGCTCGGCTGCTCAGAGCAGCCCCCCTTCCCTGCAGGTAACCCCTGGGTTCCTGGGTCCGGGCAGCTCACTGGCCAAGCACAGGTTGTAGGGTAAGACTGATCTGGGTTCAAATCACTTATCAGCCCTGTGACCTGGGGCAAGTAATTTCCACTGCCGGAGCATCGGTTTGTTCATCTGTAAAATGGGTGTGCATTTCACCTCTGCCAGGCGCTGCTACCCAGATTACAGGCTGGAGTCCCCGGCACACAGGACGCCCTCAACCAGCGCTGCCACTTCGCCAGCAGCCTTGCCTGGCCAGTGTGCTCCGGGTCTCAGTTCAAACATCGCTACCCCAGGGCAGCCAACCCTGCCCCTCAGCCTGCGCCTGCTCCCCGTGTTGCTCCCGCACGGGCATCCCCCACCTGTACCCGCTCGCTCAGCATCTCTCGCCCCCATGGACCATGAATGTCACAGAGGGTATAGCCAAGAGCATGGCACATAACAAAACCACTAAGGGAAAATAAGGTGCTTTCCTTAAGAGAAGCCTTCTGATGAATTTTCTTACTTTACTCTTTTCAAGTTTAAGATAAGTAATAAATAAACTGCCTTCAAAACACAAATAAATTCACAGGTTATAACCCAAGAAGCCTCCACACATCTGTCTCTGCCCCGAATGTAGTCATTTTTAGTCATTTCTTCTTGCATTTCTCCAGCGTGTTTATTTTTGCAAGTACAAACAAAGCTCTGTTCTTATACAGAACGAACATGTTATAGACAGTCACAGCATATTCTGGAGACATTTCCTCATTGGTAAGGGGCTATTCCTAATACTTTCCAGCTATATGATACTCCACAGTTTATCCACCCAGCCCCCTGTTGATGGACTCAGGCTGTTTGAATATTTTGTTGCTATCAGGCATGCAGCATGCTGACTACTGAACCATTAAGAATCTCCCAAGCCGGGCTGGGCTGGGCTGGGTCAAAGGAGGCACCCAGGCGACAGTGTGACCCGAAGTCAGAGAGGAGCGCAGTGGGCCACAGGGCCTGAGCTCTGCTCCTGCCTCAACCTGGCTGATCCCACGGATATCTCCGCCCCCAATCCCAGGCAAAGCTGCTGCCATCCCTTACCTCCAAGGAGTGTCGCAGCCTCAGTCCTGTACTGTTCCCACCCACACCGTCCTCCACACTCTACCCAGCCCAATTGTTCTCAAACCTTCAGGCCCCTGACCTCTTGATACATCCTTAGTTTGCACAGGAGGTTAAGTAATTCACTCAAGGCCACACAGCTAGGGAGCAACAGAGCCTGGCTGGGAACAGTGGCGGGCTGACTCTGGGGTCCCTGCTCTTGCCCAGGACCCTTCTCTGCCCCCTCCCATCATGAGCTTTACTCTGGAGACATTGAATTTGAGAGGTCTACAAGCCATCTCACTGGGTGATGTGGGCAGGTGGACAGGGAAGGGTTCAGGATACAGGCAGTGATGAGAGGGTGGCTGTCTTCAGCTTATTGAAGGTACTTAAAGCCATGGGGGAATCCTATAGTCCAGGAAGAAGCAGAGAGAAAGTTTGAGGACAGGATGCTGGGGAAGGCCAGCCCTGCCCAGCCCAGACATCTTCCATGGGACCCTGTGTACCCTGCCAGTGTACTCAGCACGTGCTCCCTTCTGCTCTCTCCCCAGGGACATTCCCCTCCTCCAACCTCTGGATGCTGGGCACGAGCCTCCTCTGGGATTCCCCAGCCCCAAGCATTCTGCTCTCTGAACCAGAGTCCCTGGGCCTGGCTCCTCTATGTGCCCCCAGCTCCCCAAGGCAAGGCGCTGCCCAACGCACCCCTCTGTTCTCAGCACATTCAGCCAGGCTGGGCTCAAGCAGAAGACATAGAAGGACAGCCACTCAACCAGTTCTCCCACTGCAGGTGGAGGCTGAAGCTGTGGGAGTAGAGCTGGGGGACTGCGAGGACATGTGTCTCTGGCACAGTGGCCCACAGAGTCTGGGCACCATGGCTGGTAAGCAGGTGCCTCTGACCCACATAGCCACTCAGACCAGCCCATGTCAGCTAAAGCCCACATTATCTGGGTCAAGGTGTCCCCACTCCAGTCACCTCCCCCTCTGAGCCAGCAGACCAGGCAGCAAGCCTGAGCCATGGCCGCTGAGGAGGGGCTTGGGGCCTTGCACTGCCACACCAGTTCTGGGATCAGGCTCATATGTATGAGTCCACCAGAGCTGTGCCCCCACTGGGGAGCTGATGCCTGAGGGATGTGCCATTTGTCCAGCAGTCTGTGAAGTGCCTGCTCTGTTCTGGGCATTGCTCCCGGACTGGGGATCCAGCCATGCAAGAGATAGGCAGGGCCCCTTCCCTCCTGGATCCTCCATCTGGGATGGGAAATGGGGTGCTGGCTGAGGATGGGGCACCCTTCAGGATTCTGCCAGGGGTCAGGATGGGTCACAGCTGCAGGCACAGTGGCTGGAGCAGGTAGCAAGAAGAGGGTCTGCCCCCCAGGGCACCTCACATGTGTTCCCAGCAGGTCCTTAATGAATGACTGTGTCCACCCACCAGCCCCAAGGTCGCGACTAGCCAGGAAACGTGGGGTGACTGGCAGATACAGGGAGAAGGGACCAAGGCAGGGTGTGAAACACGGGGGAGCAGAGACAAAAGCCGGGATTAGGGACCCAGCAGACGCGACCTACCACTAAAGAGACCTACTGCTAGTAGAGAGCATTAGTATCTACTACTGTGTGACAGATTGATTACTCCAGCGCTGAGCAGCTTAAAACATCAGGCCTGAATTTTCTCACCCAGCCTATGAGGGTCGGGAACCTGGCAGGGCCGGGCAGGGTGGTGCGCCTCGGGGCCTCTCAGGGGGCTGTGGGCAAGCCCTGGGCTGGGCTGTGTCACCAGGAGGCTGGGCTGGGCTCGGGTCCTCTTTCAAGCCCACTCATGTGGCCGTTGGCCCGGGCCCTGGTCCCCGTCACGTGGTCTCCTCTCTAGGGCTGATTGCGTGACAGCAACAGGTTTCCCCAGAACAACTGATCCAAGAGCGAGAACAAAACAGAAGACACAGCACCGTTTATGCCCTGACTCCAGAAGTCACATGACCATCACGTCTTCTGAACTCTGTAGGTCACACAGCCCAACCTGGGAGCCAGGGGACAATGACACACAATGTGAAAACCAGTAGCCATCCTCTGGCAGCCCTCTGCCCTGTGCAGGCTTGGGCAGACCCTCCACCTCTCTGACCTGGAGCTCCTCATCTGTCCCCGGGGCCATACTGCCTGACCTCCAGCATACGCAGGCCACTCTATCCTCTCCCTCCAGGCTGGGAGCTCCCTAAAGGCGGACCTGTGTCTTTTCAATCTGAAGTCCAGCCCAGTCACTCTTGTGCCTAATGAGTGATGCATTCTCTAAATTACAGATCTGTGTCACCGGCCTGCTTAAATCCTCTCAACAGTTCCCCAGGGCTCCATGACAGAGGCCAACCTTGTTGGCCTGACATGCAAAGCTAGGAATCTGGCCCTACGCACACCTCCAGTCCCATATCCTATAGCACCACACCTGTGGTCTTGCAACCTTCCAGAGGCAAGGATGTCTTTCACCCACCTCATCCACCTGTGAACTCCTATTCATCCTTTCAAACCCAGCTCAGACATCTCCTCTCCAGTCACCCTGGGTGGCCACAGCCCCCTCGTTCCTAAGGATCCTCCCTTCTGTCTGGGTGTCCATCCCCCCACCACGCAGGGATAGCTCAAGGTTGTGTCTGGCTCATTTCTGAGTCCGCAGTGGCCAGCAC
The DNA here is from genome assembly GCA_032199065.1 of Smutsia gigantea. NCBI lineage: Eukaryota > Metazoa > Chordata > Mammalia > Pholidota > Manidae > Smutsia > Smutsia gigantea. The sequence goes on from JAVSCE010003551.1 coordinate 168,649, forward strand.
AGGGCATGGACCACCCACAGTCATCAAGCTCAAGGCCCATGGATAGGAACAAGGTGGTCTGGTTTTAGAATTGGCCCTCCAACCCTTGGCTGAGATGCTGAGAAGATTCAAAGGCTGCTACACCAAACACTGCCGTCCCCAGCCCACTCCTCAGGCCCTCCACCTTATGGAAGGCTGCTCGTTAGGGAATAGCCAGGCCCCTCGGCCTCAGCTGTGAGGCTGAATAATTTATAAGCCTCTTACCAGGGAGCATTGGTAAAACACTTGAATGGAGTCGAGATTATTCATCAAGTTGGCATCACACAGAGTTGCCCTTTCCTCAGGGCACCACCAAGGGAGTTGGCCTTTCTTAAAAATAGAATTATCATTACCGGCTCTCCATCCAGGAGGCAGGCAAAGAGGTCGTTTTCAGGTGCAAATCCCATCCAGTCACGGCTGAACCCCTTCCATTGCTTCATACTGTCCTGGTGGAGGACTGAAATCTGAGCTCCTCGCAGGCAGCGGGGGCCCTCAGGGAGCCCCGCTGGTACCCCAGCCCAAGCCCTGTGGCAGCTTCTCCTGCGGGTCCCTGAGGAAGTGACACTTGAACTGAGATCACTAGAATTTCATTTGAAGAAAAGGGAGGCAAACAGCATTTCAAGCAGAGGAGACAGCCAGGCACCGGCCCTGAAGCCGGAGGGAGCTTGCTCATTGGAAAGCATCATATCCTCCTCCCAGGCTCCTGGGACCACATTTCCCGGCTCCTTGCACTAACCTGGAGTCGTATTCCTGCCTTCTGGCCAGTGGGGTGGGAACAGAGCTGCAGATCCTGGGCAGTGCTTCAGCGCTCCTTCCCTTCACCCCCCAACGACTGCACAATGTGTGTTAAAGATGAAGTGGCTGTGTCCCCGAGTCACTGTGTGGAGGACACCACCCAGGACACGCTCACACCGAACTTTTCATGAGGAAGAAACAAACTTGAGTTGTGCTAAGCCACTGAGACTTAAGACCATGTTTGTTACGGCGGCATAGTTGATCCCAGACTGACTGATTCAATATAGGAATGAATAAAAATGGGTTTCCAGAGTTTCCTGGGTCAGCAGCATGGAGCTCAGGAGGGAGAAGTCAGCCTTTCTCTGCATTTAAATGTCAACTAAGCCCACAATAACTGGGAGCCTCAGAAGTCACTTGGAAGAGTGATTTCATTTCGAGGAGCCCTCGCGTTAAATGAGGCGTCTCAGGGCTGGGGAGTCAAGGTCATGAGCAGGGGGGTCAGTCAGGGAGGGAGAAGGTTGAGTGAGACCCTGAAACAACAAGAGAAACCTCTCCTTGTCCATTTAGATGATGGGACTGTGGACAAGGTCTCCCTTGAAACGGTGGTCCTGTTGCTTAAAGATTAAATCGAGAAGTTTGAAAGCTAGTCTATTCCAGCACTGCCCATTGTAGCCGCTAGGCGTGTGTGGCTGTCGTGACGGGAGATGTGGTCATTCTAAACTGAGATGGCCTTCAAGTGTAAAATACCTCACCAGATTTGAAGCCTGCATAAAAAAAGAATTGTTAACTGTCTCATTAACAACTTATATTGATGACACATACTATAAAAATATTTTGGATATATTGAGTTACATAAAATTTATTATTAAAATACTTTACCTTCTTTTTACTTTTTTAATGTGGTTAACAGGAAACTTTAAACTACATATGTGATTCACATCATGTTTCTGTCCGATGGAGCCAGTCTAATCCAACCATTAAATTTTATAGAGGGGAAAGGGAGGCACAGAGAGGTCAGCAGACTTGCTCAAGGTCACACAGAAGTCCACGAGTTTGGAGTCATGAAGCTGAACTGCCTGATGAGTTTGTAGAGAAAATCCAATGTCCCACTCAGACAGGAAACAAAGCATATGAGTGTGAGGCACCTTGTGCCAGCATTAACAGCAACCGAGGCGGAGGGCTGGGCAAGCACGCCCGCCCAGACTGAGGGCCCCTGCCAGGTCTCTCACTGAGGGGCTGCTGGGCAGAAAGGACAGCAGCAGTGGTGGTCAAAGGAGAGTGTCCCAGGCCTCAGGCAGTGAGAGCCAGGCTCATGCCCAGCCCCTACTTCCCTCATACTTGAGGGTCTCATAGACAAGAGGGAGCAGGAGGCAGAGAGGATCAGCTGCGGAACCTCTCCTTTCTGATCTTCACTGCCCACCACAGTAAACTAGAGATCAGGTGACTGCTCACCAAGTCACAACAAGTCAGGTAAGAAAGCCTAACCCAAGTGACAAGTAAAGAAGAGAACTTATTGGCTCCCAGGATTTTCTAGCTTCAGGCATAGCCTGATCCAGGTGTTCTCATGCTCCTCCCACTTCCCAACTCTACCCCACTGTGTCTGGCAGCTTCATGCTTCAGAAGACTTGCCTCATGGAGGGACGGGGGGCAGCTAGAAGCCCAAGGCCTCGCTCCCCAGCACCCAACCTTCCCAACCAACATCAAGATGAGATGTTTGTTTGCCTGTCACTCTAAGTTACTGCAAAGCATAGAATCATTTTTAAATGATACATATATATTCTTCTGGGGTGCTGAGATGTTTTGAAACCAGAAAGAGGTGGTGATTGCATGACATTGTGAATGCACTCAATGCCACTCAGTTGTATGCTTCAAAATGGTTAATAGTATGCTGTGTGAATTTTACCTCGATTTTTTAAAGAAAATAACACGTACCTTAAACATCTAATTTCAATTTGAAAATACCTAATCGTATGTTTTGTTGATGTGGGGCCTTTTCATTAGATATGATTGACATACCTCTGATTGGCACTTTTCAGAGTGTTTGTTGCAGAAACCTAACTCCTGGTGCATTGGCTTCAGCTTCCAGTTTAGGTCTCTCACTGAAGGAAAAATGTAAAGATATCTCCAAAGCAGTCAGAGTGCAGAATATTTCCAAATTTTAAATTTCCACCCAGCTCTTTTAGCACAATGTTTGTGTCTTATCTTTATTGAGTCTTCAAATACCCTAATTTCTTTTTCATTGAAACAAACTCTTACCTCATGCATATTCAACATTTTACAGTGACATGAACAACCGGCATGAACAGGTCTGGGAGCAAGCACGTGATTAGTGAGTGTTTAAAGCAACTAGTGGGAGTGGATGAAAGTAAATCTACAGCTTCGTGCTTCCGGCCAACTGCACGCGGGCCCATGGGCTTTACAAGGAAAACAACGTGCTTGAGTCATCAGGAAGGTCAGCTCTGTGGAGGTCAGTCAAGGAAACTCCCACTGTAGCTATTCAGGTGCTCTTGCCAAAAACTTGAAGATAAGTCTGTGGTCAGTCCGTACTCAGGCAAGTGACAGATGCATTTTTCTGACTTAACAAGAACTGCATGTCAACCTAAGTTGGTAGAGCATGTCAGACTCCTTATCTGTTTATCTGTTACACATTCACAAAATTTAAAGAGTCCAATAGCTCTATCATCTATTGCCCCACTTCCCATACCTACATATCCCCCTTCCCAAGGGCAAACTATTTCAACTGTTTTAGGTGTCTGTTTTGGTCTTTATCATCATCTCTAAATAACCTGGCTATCTTGATCATGGTTGGAGACCAGTAAGCGGTTTGCTGTTTTGTGTTTTAGATTTAGGTATAATCTCTTGACTACCCACCATGGAACATGAGGATATAGCTTTCTTTCACCTCCCACAAGCCACACACACAAGGGCACCCTTCCCATCCCCCATCCTCCTATCATAGTTAGTTCATGATATTGACAGAAGCAATACTGAGTGTTTCCATGGTAATGATGAAATGCCATTGACCATGCAGTTGCAGAAGGTGCTGTCATTATGTAGCCTTCTCTACACAATGTTTGTTTCCTGAAGTTAATATTGCTTTTTCTTACTTGGCATCCTTCTTATTACCAGTTTAGCCACAAACTTCCTACCAATGTTAGCTGCACCCCCAGTGCTCCCTCTGAAGCCTCCTGACGTGCCCATGGCTGCTCTGTTTTGGTGTACAGCTGGTGTCCAGGGAGCTCCTTCTCCTCTTTCCTGTATTGGATTTTCTGTATCCTGTATCCCATATCTTCCTTCTTTCTTGGTTTTTCTCTCTTATTCTGATGTGACAGAACAAATCCTTTAGTAGCTTCATGAGAAAGAGCCCACAGGAGATAAATGTTGGATGTGTTGCACAACAGAAAAGATCATGACCTCACACTTGATGGATAGTTTGGCTGGGTATACTAGGCTGAATTAATGAAGGGAGGCCATGGTGAGAGCAGTGGGAAATGGGACTCGCCATAGGAACTGGGCCTTGCATAATCACAGGAAGGGCTGGGAAAGTGGAGTTTTGGAAAAGGGGGGTTGGAGACTCATAAAGAATCAGTAGGCAGCCTGCTAGAAGAGCTGACGCAGGCGATCAGGTAGGAGCATGCAGAGAATCAGCCAAGCAACATGGTGGGAGCACCAGGGGTCACCACTGGACACCTGTGGGAAGCTGTTGCACCTCTGTCACTACCACCTCCACGGATGGACCTGGGCCTCTGTTGGTCAGCAGCGTCAGTGGCAGAGGACAAGTCGCATGCAGAGTGAGGGAGGATGAGGACAAGTTGGAACCCATGGGCCCTTTGCATCTGTGGATCACTGTGTCTAACTACAAAGATGTTCAGAGAGGAACAGCTCCTGCTCTGCTTCCTCCTGCCCGCTGTTGTCATACTCCTGATGGAAGCATTCCTCTCTTGGCATCTAACCCCTCTCGACCAGCAGAACCCAATGGTGCAGAAATAAGAAATAAAATGACCTTTTATTCCCCCAGTTTATTTAGGTATAATTAACAAGTAAAGTCACATATATCAAGGTGTATACAACATGACGATTTGATATAATGTATGTTATGAAATGATTACCACAATCAAGTTAATGAACACATCGATCACTCACATGGTTGCCCCTTGTGTGTGTGGTGAGAACGGTCAGTCACTGACACCTTGCCCTCTATAGGCACTTGGCCCAGGGGATCCAGGTGATAATTTAAGTAACTGCCTTGCCAGCACATGGCGATGGGTGATGAATCTCCTATTCACCACTGGCAATCAGGTCCTTAATGCCTTTAAATCTGGTCACATCAGAAAACCAACTCCACACCTCTGTGTGTGCATTTCTGGAACTATTTCCAGTGCCAAAATGCTATCTGACAGAGATACACTGAGGAGGCAGAGCTATCATGGGTGCTACGGAAATTTACTATAGAAATTAGACCTTGTGATTTGGGGAGGAGCTGGGAAGTGGAAGTCCAGAAGAGGAGGGCAGGATCAGAGCAGAGCCATTGGCCAGTCTAAAGCAGAATGTCCATTGGCAAGCCAGGGCTTGCTGGGGTATCTCTAGAGCCAGTGTCTCCAGCATGGGAGCAAATCAGAGTGGCTGCAGGGGATGTCTGTGAGAAGCTGTGGCCTTGGGCAGTGGGCCTGGCACTGCTGGTGGTCAGCAGGACCAGCGGGGAGAAGCAGCATGTGTATGAAGAGGAAAAGAGTGAGAGCAAGCTGGACTCTACTGGACACTTGTGCGTGCAACTCTGTGTCATTGTGTCTGCCCATAGAGACTTCCAGAAAGCAATAGCTACTACTGCCCTGTGCCTCCCAAGCCCCACAGGCTATCCTCCTTTGGCAGATTCTAATTGAAGCCACACAGGGAGGGAGTTGTTAACTGAATTCACAGAGGAACAATTCTCAGTGCACTAGGCATAGGATTCTGCAGGACCGGCTCCGTGGTCATCTTGCACCTAAAGTTGCTATCAAGACATTACAGAAATGCCTGATCCTGACCCGTTGTATATGGTTTTATTCCCCATTCTGGATTTGTTTCTTTGTCCCTAGCATTCTGTGAAGTCCCGGTAACATGTTTGGTATTCTATTTCTCATCAGTTTTCCTGGGTGCTCAGTGATCTTGGCAAGTAGGAAAGTTTTTGTCATCGATCATTTCTTCTCCTCTTCCTTCTCTGTCCTCTCCTTGTAGAACTTCGATATTTGCACGCTCACCTCCTAGACTTGCTTCTATTTCTCTTATCTTTCCTACTTTCTATCTCTGTGTCTTTTTTGCTCTGCTTTTGATAATTTTGGATATCTAGTTTCCAGATCTTCTACTGAGTTTTCATTTCTGCTGCAATATTTTTATTTTCTAAGAACTCTTCTGGTGCTCTGAATGTCTCTGTGTTATGGACCCTTGTTCTTACATGAAGGCCTCTTATTCCCACAAGCAGATCACTGAAAATCAATATGGCCATTTCTCATAAACCCACCTCGCCTGTGACTACACAATTCTTCTACTCATTTGTCCAATTAAACAATGAAAGCATACATCCACATAAAGATTGTACAAGAATGTCCACAGCAGGTTTTTTTGTAATAGCCAAAAATTGTCCACAACCCAATGTCCACCAAGAGAATGGATAAATCAAGTGTGTTACATCCAAACAGTGTTCTACTACTCAACAGCAGAAAGATGACCCCCTCATTATGCTGAGAGCACATGCTGTGAGTTTCCATTTATATGAACTTTTCAATGGTGACTGAAATGAGAGCAGTTTTCCTGGGCCGGAGAAGGTGCTGGGAACCAATTAACCACGCTGATAGGAATGTTTGACACCTGGAGACAGGCACGTGTCACACAGGTGTTTACATTTGTCAAAACTCTTCAAAGGGTGCCCCTAAGATCTGTGCACTTCGTTGAATGCAAAATTCATTGAAGAAAAAGGAGGAAGCTGGGTGGAAGCCCCATGCCATTGGGTAGAATTTGCTCCCTGGGGTCATCACCATGGGGTGAGCTGGCCGGTCTGTTTCCCTGGGGACCAGCCAGGCTCAGAGTGCTGGGTCTTCACCCTTGGAAAGATCAGATTCCCTGAAATGACCTCCAACCTCCTGCCTACTGGGTAGAAAACCTGGCTGAAGGTTCTCAGCAGTTGCAAGGAGGAAGATAAGGGATCTTAATAGCCTGTATGTCTCCTGCTTTTGGTGAGGTCCCCTGCCCTGAAGTGTTTCTGGAACCCCCAGCCCAAAGGGGGTGCCTCTGGCATTTGTGATGGCATGAGGACTTTGGGAGGCCCTTGGGTCACGAGGAGGAGCCTTCATGAATGACATTAGTGCCTTTATGAAGAGACCCCAGGGAGCTCCCTCATCCCCTTCCCCAGCGAGAAGGTGCCGACTACAAACCAGGAAGGGGCCCTCCCCAGAATGCAGCCATGCTGGGTCCTTGACCTCAGACTTCCCAGCTCCCAGAACCACAGAAATAAATTTCTGTTCTTTATAAGCCACCCAGGCTGGGTATTTTGTTATAGCAGCCCAAACAGACTAAGACAGTCCTCTCTCAAAAATTAATCTCAGGTTCTCTGCTGCGCTCAGGAAGCGGGGATCACCCCGGCATGTGAGTAAGGAGGGAGGCTGTCTGTTCCTGTTTCAAGTAATCCTCCTTCACTCCCACTTCCAGAGGTATTTGGTGTCACCAGTTTCTGAGCCTTTGGTTTCTCCTCAGTTGTCCATACTCTAGATGGGTTTCAGCATTCTCAGACCTGCCTGGAGGGTTACAGCTCACCCACCAGTTGTCTAGCTTCCAAAATACAGCTTTGGCCTCCTCTCCTTTTCTCTTTGTACTTGAGAGCAAAGCCTTCAGAGTGATCTTTACCATCAATTTTAGCAACATTTCAAGAAGAGACAAATGCATGTGTGTGTGTCTATGCCACCACCTCTTTCCTAGAAGGCCCAGCCTTTGCTCTGTTCTGCATCAGCGATCGGCTTTTATCCTCATGGTTGCAACATGGCTGCTCCTGCTCTGGGCATCAAATCCACATTCCAGGCAGGAAGAAGAAGGATTTGTGTCAGCTGACACCAACCCCTCTGATGCGAAAACAAGCCAACAGACTTCCCCTTATATCACATGGCCACTCCTAGCTGCAAGGGAGCCTGACAACATCTATATTTAGGTAAACACATTGCCTCTCCAAAAAAACAGGTTCTGTTGAAGGTAGAGTGGATATTGCCATATCCTGCTTGGGCCACATGTCCATTCCTGAGTCAGTCACTGAACCTGGAGGGAAGGGAGCAACTGGTGGGCTGGCCCAGATTATATGCCCACTCCCATCACAGCAGAGTAGTGTGACTCAAGACAGCCTTACGGGGACAGTTCCCCAAAGGGAACATGATGCTGGCCCTGAGCTGGGGAAGGGTTGCCCAGCAGGCACAGTCAGGCATAAAGCAGTGTCCACCACAGCACATTGTTCATTCATTCCCAGCCTGGTCCCCAGCCCAGTCCAAGTCCCGTCCCTGGCCTCTGGTGTGGGTTGGGAGCAGGAAGGGTTGGCACCCAGGGGAGGCCCCACACTTTGCTGAGCCTTGTGGAAAGGTGACGTGGACCTTGGGACTGATGAGCTCACCCCTTTCTGAAGGTGCCATTGGCTCCTAAGTGTCGGCTGAGATGCTGACAATAGCCAGGCATGATGCCGGACTGATTGGAGATGCTGACAATAGCAGCTCCTTCCAGAGGCTCATCAGGGAGGAAGGGCACTCAGTGCAGGTCTGCAGAGGGTGGGGGCCAGAGGCGGAGTGGGGGAGACACACGAAGAGAGTCTGGGCTGCTAGGCCTCAGCCCTGGGGACACGGTGGCCATCCAGGAACAGGAGGTCTGCCATGTGCCACCCCCAGCCCAGGAGGCCACCAGGCACGGGTGGCTGAGCCCACCCCTGCAGCTCCCCCTCTTCCCCACGTCCGTCTATTGGGAGGTGTCTGCTCTCTGACCTGCCCCAGAAGGAGGAGAAAGTGACGATGTCCCCTGAGATCCCACCATGTGTCCCAGCCCAGCACTCCCTATGTCTCATGTCATGGTACTTTGCCACTGCTCCGCATATTTCACAGATGGAAAAGGGTGTCCCTGTCATCCTGTGATGCCCCTCCAAGTTGGGCAGGGCATCCCAGGGGTTTGGCCCTGGGCTCTGGAGCCAGCCCACCTGGGTTCAAATCTACCCTCTGCCCTGTGCTGGCCACTGACCTTCAGCAAATGCCATGCCCTCCTGAGCTTCGGCATCCTCATCTGTAAAATGGGAACAGCAATGGTACCTGCCTCCCAGGGTCATTGTAAAGGATCCAGGAAAGCAGACCCTGAGAGCCAGACCAGTGCCTGGTAGGTGGGCATGCCACGTAAGCATCAGCTGCTACTGTCACCATTCGCACTGGGGCCCACAGCCACACAGCATGTCCAAGCCCAGGCTCTTCCCACAGCCCTACGGCAGCTTGTGGAGTTGGAGGTGATCCTGACAGGAGGACATGGAGAGCCCTAGGGAAGGATCCACAGTCCTGGCTTCCTGCACTGGAGCCCCCAGCCAGGGGCAGTGCCTTGACTGTTCCCAGGACCCCAGTCCTGTCCCCAGCCACCACGGGAAGCACCACCTCCCAGCATCAGGGGCTCTGAGGTGTCTCTGCAGGGGTCTGCACGTAAGCAAACAGCAAAGGCTGTCACGGGGTGCAGCCGCCCTGGGAGGGGACGTGTGGCCTCGCTGGGAAACTCGCCGACAGCCTCAGGTCAGCACTGAGCCCATCTGCAGACCACCTCCAGGAAGGCAGTGCTACTGACCGGGCGCCCGGCTGGGGCCGCGGCACCGAGGCTCACCCTGGGCGGGGCTGGAGATGGGGCACAGGGGACCTCCATGAGTTTCTCCTCTCCTGCCCCAGCGCCCAACAAACAGCCGGGGCTCAGGGAGTAGCTGAACAATCAAAGGCCGACCATGAACAAGACAGGGACGCGGGCCTCCCACCCCCTCTCATATCCCTCCTTAGAGACGGGGCACCAGGCCTGGAGAGGCCACCTGGCCCAGGCCGGGGAGGAGGTAGCCAGCTGCTGAACCAGGCGTGCCTCTGCATCTCAGTGCCCACTGTGCCCACCACCCAGGACCTGCGTCATACAGGGCCTGTTCTGCCAGTTCCCAGGGTCCATTCTGCACATTTCTGGGGAAAACCTGGTACTCAGGGAAGCCAAGCAACCTGCTGGGGTCACACAGCAACAAGGGCCCGGCCAGACTGGCCTACAGCTATGGGTGCCTCCCAGGCCCCCACCCCTGTCTACTGCCCAAAGAGCAGGTGTGTGAGCTCACCACTCCCCACCACCGGGGACCGGCCACAGAACCCTGCAGAGGCACCTCACGTGAACACCCCAGAGGCTGGCACACCATGTGCTTCCCACTGCTCACAGCTGTGCCTCAGGGCAGCTGCCACAGACCTGTGCCAGGCTCTGCAGGAAGCCCCAGAGAAGGGGCACAGCAGTGCTCGCCCTGGGGAGTGGGGAGCAGAGGGTTCCTGTGGCAAAGGCCATGGGGGTCGGGAGGCATTTGCCAGCGTGGGTAAGTCATCCAGGAAGGCTTCCTGTAGCTGGCACTCCAGCTCAGCCTGGAAGAAATTCCCTTCAAAAGACAGGTCATCCAGAACGAAGGGAGAACCTTTCAGAGGCGATGGCATTCCCATTGCAAGGGACAGTGTGACAAGCAGTCTGGGGGCTGCCTGGAGCCACGACACATGGGAGCTGATCCTCAGACCTGGGCAGAGCCCGAAGACTGAGCGGGGGCAACGGGGTGGTGAGCAGGCCTCGCTGGTATAGCTGGCTGAATAATAGCCCCCAAAGATGTCCTAATCCCCAGAACCTGTGACTCTGTCACTTTGCATGATCAAAGGGACCCTGGAGAAGTTGCTGACAACAGGCCCCAGGCTAGCTAATCAAAGCAGGATGGGATGTATTGCACATTTCAGGAAAGCCCCCTGGGGTACCACATGTGGCCAGAAGAGATGCCCACCCTCACCGCCTGGGTGCTCTGGTGGCCCACTGCTGCCACAGCTGTCCCCAAAGCCCCACGACACCAGGGTTCTGTCACAAAGTGACTTCCTTCTATTGGCAAAACTGCTAGGCCCTTGCAGGCAGCTCCACAAGCCGTGGTAGGGACTGCGGGAAGCATGCTCAGCCTACAGGAGCTGGCTTACTGGTCCAGCCCAGCCGAAATAAAATCCATACAATGTACTTATTACATATGCAGCATGTGTTACACATACACATTTATCTATTATCCACATACGTGGCTATAATTCCACGTGGGTGGGAGGATGGATTTCTGGAAATTCCACAGAAAGGTTTCTGGTGTCTGCCATCAGCCTACCCATCATGCAAGGCTGCCCATCTGCTGGGCTCGGGGTCACAGCTGAATCAGGCAGTGTCCCCACCCTTAGGACGTTCCCATTAAGGGGCTTGTGGGGAAGCCTGGAAAGTAGGCTTGGTCACCTTCCAGTGATGTTCCAGTGTTCCAATGACAGGAAACAGACTCGTTATCCTGACAACGGGAAAATAGAAGGGAAGATTACCCGGCCTTTCTCACAGGGAGGTACTGCTTGGTAACCAACTCATAGATGAAGAGCAGCCTCTCTCCACAAAATTATTCCAGAAAATACATGAGAATGCATGAGAGAACCAGACTATCGCCATTCTGCAACCCCCAGTGAATGCATCCAGGCCCTGAGCACCAGCAGCTGCCGGCCTTAGACGAGGAGGGAACAGCATCTGCCCCCTGAGGGCAGAGCACACTCACCAGCCTGAGCGCGGAGCACGCAGGAAGCCGAGGCAGAGGAGCCCGCTGGACGGCACCGGTCAGGCGCCTGCGGGCTCCCGACGGCGGGTGAGGCCACGGCCGGGCAGCCCCTGTCCCCAACAGACACACAAAGGAAAACAGGATGGACGCACCTGTGAATCAGAAGACACCTGAGGGATATAAAACTTTTAAAGGGTGATGGCTTCTACTTGGGTGATAAAACCTCAGAGAAATGTGAGTGATACTGCCGAAGTCAGAACCGAGGTGACTTACCAGGAAAGGGGGCTGCCATGGGCGGGGACACATGGAGGGACCTCTGGGGCAGCTCGCCTTGTTCTTATTCTTGACCTAGGAGAGTGTTACAATAATAACTCATTAAGCTACACATTTGTTGTATGTGGTTTTCTATATCCGTATCTTATTTTACACTTGAAAGGTTTTTTTTTTTTAATTTCAGCAGGAGGCTCAAGATAAACTCCAGGAACCCTGGCCCAGAGGTGGGGCTGGGAAGTGCCATGAGTGGACCCCAGGTTCTGACCAAGGAGGCATGGCTGCAGGGCTGTGCCCACCTCCCACAACGGCCCCCAGGAGCTTCCCCAAAACAAATAAAGCCACTCTACTGCCTGCGGAGGACAGGTCTGTCAGTCCAGAAATGTAGGGAATTTGTGTGCTAATTCTCACTCCTCCGGCCTGCAGGGTTTGACAAGGACCTAATCTCTATATGACATCTCTCTCCTCCGGAAGGGGTTTCTGGTTTCCTAACTGAATCCTGACTAATGTATCTCATGAAGGCATTTCTTATAATTAACATGATGTTACAATAACCCTGAACATAGCAATAGCCATAGTTTAATTAGCGCCTCTGGACCCTCCCAAGGACCGTAAGGAACCAGCTAATCAGGCCACTGTTCCGAAGAGGAGCCTGAGGTTCTGGGTGGGGAGGCAGGTGGCAGGTCCAAAATCAGCACCCATGTCAGGCCCCCCACCCCACCTGGACTCTCAGGGTTCTGGCGACCCTGTGTCCAAGCGGCCTCTCCAGCTGTCTGTGGCCACTCCTGCCCCCACTTACCCCTCTGGCCCAAACACCCTGTGTTTCCCTCCTGCACGCCTTTGCCTTGCACGTCCCCTTCCCCGTCTTGTCATGTCCCGGAGGGCGGCCGTCCCTGATCACCTCCCCAGTGGAGCAGTCCCTCCCACAGCTCTAGACCCCACTCTGTGTGTGTGACCCCAACTATGTGGGTGGCATTTCCCCCCCATGGCAAATGACAAATTCAAGGCTGGAGAGAAGTAGCAACCTGCCCACAGCTGCACAGCTAAAGGCACGTCCAACCCGTGTCACCGGCCTTCTGGCTTCTGCCTTACCCCAGAGCACCTGGAGGCAGCAACAGAAGGGAGGCTGGGCAAGCCCCTGGAAGAGGCACTCAGCTCTACCCCTAAGCCACCAGTGCAGCTCCCGGGGGACAAATAATGGGGCCCAAATCAATCTGCTCTGAAAAGGCAAAGTCACAAATAAAGAGTGGCTTCGAGTCTGAACACTGCAAACGTCAGCTTCATTGCCATCTGTCGCAAATGCCACCCCAGAGGCGATCCAAGCTCCCAAGCAGAGCTGGCTCTGTGCCGAGATGTGAGCCTTGGAATCAAATGAAGGCTTCAGCTGCTGTGCCTTGAAAAATGACCGTGCTACTCAGCACACTCAGCTCTGAGCCGGGAACCCAGGCTGGGGATTAGCGGGCAGACGTCACGGCTGAGCAGCCTGCCCTGGCCCTCCACCTGGGGCCAGGAGCCTCCTCTGGGCTCCCACGCTCCGGGCCCTCCCTGTGTCCGGCACTGGCCACACTGTGGAGTCCCTTACCCTGAGTCTGGAAGGACAGGCTGTCAGATTTATGACCAAGGTCCCGCTGTCTGGCACTGAGCTAGCGCCTTGTAAAATGCACACAGGAGGCTGGGAGTGGCCAGCAAGGAGAAAGGGAAGCCACTAGAGATATGGGTGCAACCGAGGAGGGGCAGCCTGGGGATTGGGTGGGGTTCCAGGCCCCAGGCCTGATGCTGTCCCTTGGCAATGCTGTCTCTCCCTCTCTCTGGAGACTTGATGGCGGCTACGTGCTGCACCACGTCCTGCAAACAGTGACCAGGGCTGGTATGCTTACAGCCACCATCTCGGGCCTGGACATCTTCTCTTCCCTGTGCTGGGCAAAGACAGTTTCTCCGGAGCCACCCTGCCATGCCACAGCCCACCCCCTACTCAGCCTTGAGCCCTGGGGTGGGACATTCCCAAGGCTCAGAGACGCAAAGCCATCTGCCTCCGGCCACCCAGCTATAAGTAAGCTGTGGGCCACCTGCTCCAGAGAAGTGGGGCTGAGAAAGGCAGGAACCACGCTCTTTGGCAGACAAGGGTCTTGGGAACACGTAACAACCGCCTGTGTCCTCCACTTGTGCCTCCAGCAGAGCCCCGCCTCCCTTAGGGGGTCTCCAGGGAGGTGCTTACTACAGGATGGGTCGTCATGATGACTGGGTGTAAAGGTACCCAGCATGATGGGGCTTGTTTAGGAACTTGCAAGCGGAAGAGGGCAGGGTCCCTGCACCAAGCTGGGGCTGAGCCACCCTTTGCTCTCCCTGGTCCCCAGGAGGCCTGGGCCTTGCCCTGCAGCAGCGTCCCCTCCCTGCAGTGGCCTGGAGCGGCACACAGTCCTTTCCCTGAGTGCCCCAGGATCTCTGAACACCGCCTGGGCAATTTGCCCAAACATGTACCCAACTATAAGTGGGTGACTGGATCCATTGTTCAAAAGTTATCTTTAGACAAGAGCATTTATCAAGTTTAATTAACGTGTCAGGGACTCTGGTGCGAGAGACTGCTCCGAACACAGTCCTGTTGATACTAATTTTTCTACATTAATGCCAAGTCTGCACCAACCACTGAGCAGGAAATAGACCATCAGTGCTACCACCACGGAAAAAACAGAGATGATTTCGCTCCCTAAATCAAACTAAATGAATTGTGGATGCCTGAGTGGTGGGTGGGAGGCTGAGAGCCCAGCAGACAGGCTGTGCGGCTCCCTGGCTGCGGTCAGGAGGCGTCTAAGCGGCCTCGCACCCTGCGCCTGGCGGGATGTTGTTCCCTTGAATGGAAACTCACATCAGATTGGAATTGCTTCCCAGGTTTTGCATAAGTTGAAGCTGCGGTTCAGGGGGGCGCAGTGACTTATCCAGGCTAAACATGGTTTGGTCAGATGGTCCATCTCACCTGACCCCCTCATTCTGCCTCCTCACGGCCACTGCCCAGTGGTCTGAGCCTGCCCTTGGCTGGGGCCCTCGCTGCAAGTGTCAGGCCCCTTGCTCCCAGCCACCCTCAGCAGCTTGAATCCCAGCGGAAGCTGCGTCCACACCTTCCCTTTGACGTCACCCAGTTCTTGGTATGGTTCCCTTACCCACCAGGTTTGGGAAGGAATGCTGAGGGCCCGTGGGTCTTTACCTTCCAGCTGTCAGTGGAGGACTCCGAGGTGACATGAAATCATAGAGTCCCCACGTGGGCTGTGGTCCTGGCGCACCCCCAGCTCAGTGCCCCTCATTCCTCGGCCCCCAGGGCCCCAGCACTGGCCTCTCTTTGGGCCCAGGGCTCATCCACACCTGCATTCCCAGACAGGCCCCCAGAGGGCCCAGTCACACAGCAGATGGAACCATCTGGAACTCAGCCTGCAGGGCACCAGGGGCACAGTGTGGAGGTCTGGGAGCAGGGTGCCATCGAGGCACCAACACAGCTTTCCAGGGCACTTCGGGCAAGTCGCTGGCCCTCTCTGAGCCTACACATCCTCACCTGTAGGATAAAGGGTGGAAGGAATGACCCAGGGCCTCTCGTCTCCAGGGCTCAGTGTTTCTAAGCAATCTGGCAGATTCTCCTTAAACCCCAGGTCAAGGCAGATGAGACATGAACTGAGGTTTTTACCCAACCACTTGCCTGCAAGGGGTGGGGTGAGTTTATTTCTTTTTCATGAAAAAATGATGAAGCAAGTTCTTCCCTAAGAGCCTACGTCTCCATCCCTCCCTGATGGCTACAGTTATTCCTAAAACTCCATGTAATTTCCAGCCAGAGGACTCCCGGGAAGTTGGGGAGGCCTCCTCTGCTCCCTCCATCCCTTCCTGATTTCGCTGAGCCCTGCTCTGTCCTCCATCCCTCTGGGAGACATCCCAAGAGACGACTTGCTATTTCTGTTACCAGAGGCACCACCTAATGGTGGTCAGGGCCACCGAGTCCCCTGATTAATTCCTGCTGCATCTCATTTGCACAGTCCCCACAACATTGCGTGATAGGCAATTCTGGCTCAGAAGCAGAGGAGCCATGTCCAAAGATGGACTAAGTCCCCATTGCCTCAGGCCTGGACATCTCAAATCTCCTTACTAGATGCCCCAAATTCCTCTTCCATACTGCAGCTAAAACACAGTCTGACCACATCCCCTGGCACCTCCAGGGGCTCCCCACAGCCCATGGGAAGCTCTCTTTCCCTGCTTTGCCAGTCAGATTAGGTGTAGCGACATAATAGGAAAACCTGAAACACAAGAAGCTTAGACAAGATAGCAGCTCACCCCTTATCCTGAAAACCTCAGAGACAGGACATCCAGAACCAGCCTGACACTGGTCACTCGCTGGAGACACTAGCATTCATGTTTGGCCCACCATCCTCAACACATGGCTTCTGTCCTCAAGGCCACTTCCTGATCCAATATGACTGCTGGAGCTCCAGCCATCACATCATCAAGGCAGACTGGAAGGAAGAAGAAAAGCAGACAGATAGGAAGGGCCACTCATCCAGCTGAACCAGTTCCCTTTAAGTATCAAAAGTCTCACTAACCTTTCTGCTTATATCATACAAAAATTTCATCATGAGGCCACACCTATCTACAAAGCAGCCTGGCAAAAGTACTGCTTTATTTCCAGAGGGAATGAATCCATCCAGACCTTTGGTCTTGTCTGGTCCCTGAAGAACGGGGCACACCTAGCAGCCTCAGCCACATGAGCCTTCCCATCTCAGTCCCCATCTCACCTCCTCGAGGAAGCCCCTCCCAACCCCTTCCCCAGCACCATGCAGTCTTGGTCAGGGACCCCCGGGGCTCTCACAGCCCCCTTAAGTCCCTGACACACTCCCCAGCACAGAGGAGCCGCCACTCCTATGGGCACCAGGCATGTTTCTGCCCTTGAATCTGTGCCTTGGGGTCTGCTTTCGGGAAAGTCAGACTGGCCTCCAGGACTCCCCAGCCAGGCAGTAGGCTGGCACTGAGCCCCACCAGGAACACGCAAGGACAGGGCCCCCCATTGGTCTGCGGCTCACCTGCCTGAGGTGGGCATCCCTTCAGCAACCTAGTACCTGCTAACTGCACTTAACCAAGGAGCCCCTTTCCATGTGTAAACCCAATTAGTGAATCACAGAGCCCATCTGAGAACAGCTGCTGTAACAGGGAAAAATGGTAAGGCTCACTAAAGAGAGAAAGGGAAGGGCTGCTGTGTAGGGCTGTACAGGTTGTGTACTGTACAACACCAGGGGACATCATTTACACAGACCTGTTTTTGCTATGAGGAAATAAGGCTCAGACAGTGAAGTGACTTCATCAAAGTCACACAGGTAGGAAGGAGCAGGCCAGGTTTTGAAACCTGATCGAACACCAGTCACAAATATCCCTCTCCAAACTGCTCTCCACCCTAGCACACTGTTCACAGGAGCACCCTGGCAGGCAATGTGTCAAAGCCCAGTGGGCTTCCAAACTGTAGAGCACCAGCCAGGAGTGAGGAAGGGGTGTCAAAATTATATTTAACTTCTCTGCTGAGAGCTGGAATTCATGCCAGGACAGGAATTTGGGCAGGAGCCATGTGTGCCCACCAGGAGCCTCTGCTCTGTGCAAACCCCCAACTTGAATCATCGGCTCCTTACACACTAGGGACATGGAGTTTTGAGAAAACTGATGAAGAAGCTGTTTAGGAAATAGCTTCAGGCTTCAAAAGGAAGGTGCAAGGGAGAATGTAGGGCGTGGAGTGGGGGCACCTCATTACAGGGGATGGAGCACCCAGGGGCACGCTCCAGTCCTGCAGCTGCACAGCTGCTGCTCCCCTGGGCTTTGACATACCTGCCAGATCTCCAGCAGGAACAAGAGGAAAGGAGGCCCCCCCACAGGGGCCCCGAGTCCAGATGCAAAAGGGTCCCCTGCCTTGGGGTCAGAAGCAAAACTAGGGGAGAGGCAAAGACGTCTCAGACGTGACAGAGAGATCCTCGAGGACCAACGTTCCCATGATACACATAGGGAAACTGAGGCCCAGAGCACCAGACCTGCCCAGAGTCCCTGCCAGGGTACTGACAGGGAGGAATCCAGGATCCTAGATTCCGATTCCTTGGCCAGTTTCAAAAAGGTGTCTAGAGGACACAGGTCCCAAGCACCCACATAGACCACGTTCTCCCCTTTTACAGAGGAAGCTGAGGCTGGGGCTGGCAATGCCTCCTGCTCTATAGGTGCCAGAGTCGGAATTCAAACCCACATTGTCTGGCTCCGGATTCCAGGCACTCCTAGCCGCAAGGCGCCTTCCACACTGGCCGTGCTGGGGAGAAGAACAATTCTCGAAAGCTGCGGTGCCATCAGGCGGGCAGCAGGAGGCCTGGCAAGGGTAATTGGGTTCCTGTGGCCTTGCAGGCCAACGTGACCAAGGACCCAGACCCAGGCACGTGGACCACGTCCAGAGGCTTTCTTCTCAGTCCTTTTCAATCGGACCCTTCAACCACCCACCTCCCCCATTTGTAAGCTTGCTTTTCTCAGGTCCTCAAGTTAATTATTCCCAGACAGAAAATTACTTCTAACCCCAGAAACAAGTAATTTTGGATGGCAGAGCTCATTATCAGCATTGCACACATATCTCTGGGAGAGCGGGAGAGATTTTCTCTGGTCTGGAAACGTAATTATGGGAAACATTCAAGCAGAGCTGCGGTCAGCAATGACACCAGAGCCTGGCTGGCTCCGGTGGTGGCTAAGCCCGGCTCCCGTGACCTTCTACCTGGGGCTTGTGAGGACAGCAGCCTCTAGGGCCCACACCTCCTCAAGATCCCTGATGGATTGACCAGTCTCCCCCCAAAATCCACACCCACCCGGAACCTCTGAATGTGGCCTTTAATGGAAATAAGGTCTTTGCAGATGTAATCAGTTAAGGATCATGAGATGACATCATCCTGGATTTAGAGTAGACAACTAAATCCAACGATTGGTGCCCTTAGAAGAAGAAGAGAGGACACAGACACCCAGAGAAGAGGCCGTAGGAAGACAGAGGCAAAGACTGGAATGATGCAGCCACAAGCCCAGGAGCCCCTGGGACCACCATAAGCTGGAAGAGACAGGAAGGACCCTCCCCTCGGGCCGCCGGACAGAGCGTGGTCCCGCTGACCTTCCCCCTGGGCTTCAGGCTCTGGCCTCCAGAGCTATGAGAGAATGGGTTTCTCTTGTTTTACGCTGTCCAGTTTGTGGCAATTTGGCCCAGCAGCCCTGGGACACTGATGTGATCGCACGCCATGAAGCATCTGCTCGAGGGACACTTGGTCTCTTCCCACCTGTCACCTGAGCTACCATCTGAGCCACATCATCCCTGGCCAAGGGATAAAGTCAGGGTGTCCGCAGGGCCACGCTCCCTCTGGAGGCCCTAGGGAGGGTCCTTCCTGTCTCTTCCAGCTTATGGTGGCCCCAGGGGCACCTGGGCTTGTGGCCGCATCATTCCAATCTTCGCGTCTGTCTTCCCATGGCCTCTCCTCTGTGTGTCTGTGTCTCTTCCTGCCTGCTTCCTGAACCACCCCTGAGCAACTGTCATCCCTGGCCCCTACCCGAGCCCCACATGTGGGCAGCCCTCGGCAGGCTTCTCTTCTCCCCTTCATCTTCTCCTGCCTGCTCAGTCCACAAATCTCAACTTCCATGTCCAGCCCAGACTCCGATGTCCAACCAGCTGGTCCAGCAAGACCAGAACTCTCCTTGCTCCTCAAACACAGCCTTCCCCCATCTATAGTCCTCCCCCTCCTGCTTCAGCTGCCACACGTCTCATCCTGTTGAAGCCACCACCATTCAGGCCAGGCCCGGAAGATGCCCCAGTGAGCCAGACCCAGGTCCTAGAAGAACGAGGTGGCAGATTATGCGGGGGGAGAGTTGGAGTTTGGCTGAGCCCTTAACAGCCTTCAGGTACCCCTTGCTCCCCAAAGGCTTACTGCGCCCAGAATGGGTTGTGGCTTCTCTGAGCTCCACCAGCCCCTGTTCACACTTGGCCATATAGTACTGATGATCAGGAGTCAGGAGTAGACAGAACAGGGTTGGTGGGATACTACCCAGGAAAGTCCTCAAGGCCAGGCTCCCTCTAGCTTCCTACTCTACCACTGTCAGCATGTCTCCTCATGGTCGCTATGGCTGCTATGCATCCAGACATCACGTCCACATTCCAGGCAGAAAGAAAAGAGCCAAAAGTTGAAAGTCACAGAGCATTTCTAGAGCATTTCTTTAGATGGCCGTGCCTTTTTATTAAAAGACAGAAGCTCTCCCATGGGAGTTTTTCCCACCTCTCATGGGCCATGTTTAGCTGCAAGGGAGGCTGAGAACTCCAAGGTTCTGCTTCCCCTACGTCAGAGGAAGGTAAGGGAGAAGCGCTGAGACTAAGTCATTCAGGGCCACCACCTCAGGTTCAAGTGGCCATTACAGCCCTAGGTGAGGCCTCCTCCCTCCTCCGACCTTCCACCTCCCTCCTCCTAGCCACTCAGACCCAACCTACCGCCTCCTGCTCTTCGATGCCTGCCCGCTCTTGCTCCAGTCGCTACTTCTGCCTGGACTCCCCTTACCCAGCACTCCTGGCTGTCCAAACCCAACCACCAGTCGTGACCCAGCTCCAAGACCACTTCCTCCATGAAGCGGTCAACCCTGACCTTCACGGCCAGCCCCCAGTGGATCCCCAGCCCCGGCCACCAGCACATCTCTCACCCACCCACCATGCTGGAGTTGCCTGTGTCCACTTCTTGTGTTTCCTGCTGGATGAGCCCCACATCAAGGGCAGGGACTGCAGCACCTGGCCCAGGGAGCGTCCAGGAAACACTGAACTGAGCCGTTGAGACAGAACCAGGCCGGTGGAACACCATTCCCTCCCCATCCTGATGTCCACTGGAGCAGGAGGCAGAGGATGGCTACAGAGGAAGACGCTCTGATCTTGGAAATGAACCAGGACAGGGCTCCCCTTTCTCAGCAGAGCAGGGATAGATGCCCGCTGTTCCCGGTAATAGCAGATGCCCAGTAGCAACAGGAAATCGGCACTGATGAGTCCTCTCCTCCCTTCCTCGGTCCCAAGCAGGCTGGAAGGACCTCAGTCATCCCTCACGGAGCAAATGGGGAAACTGAGGCCCCAAGAAATCAAATGACCCACAAAGCCACTGAGCAGATGAGCACACAGCCAGGGACATGCGCCTCGGAGCCCAGGACCAGGGCCCTGTTGCAACGTGTGCCCCAGGAGGCATGATGGGACCAGGGTCTGCGGAGCTCGAGCCTCCAGAGAACCTTGAAAGGTTAACCCCCAAGGGATGCTGTGGGGTCCCGTTTTAAGTGGGCTCTTCATAGAGAGGATAAAACAAGGACATGGGCGGTTTCTAGGCAGTCAATGTCATTAACCCTACCTCTCACATGTCCAGTGCTGCCGAGACAGCCCGGGTCAGAGCCGTCAGCAGCTCTGCCCTGGACGATGCCCCAAGCCCCAGCTTCTCTGCTTCTGTCTCCCTGCCACCCCACAGCCAGAGCACGGGGCTCTTCCAAACTCAGCAGCTGAGGAGATCCTAAGCCGGGGCCATCACACCCCCACGCCATCCTCTGCTCCTGACCCTCAGGTGGGCCCAGTTCCTCTGTGCTCCCATGTGACCCCACCCCGACACCAACTCCTACCGCCCCTCACTCTGCTCAGGCAGGCCCCTGCCCCTGGGCCTTTGCTCCAGCAGCAACAGCTGCCTGGACGCTCATACCCTGGGTATCTGCAGGGCCTCTCCCTCACCTCCAACAAGCCTCTGCTCGAATGTCACCTTTTTGACCATACTGTTAAAAATTGCCTGCTTGCCAGCCCCCCAGGTGTCATGTTTCTACATGGGACTGATTGCCGTCTTGCCCCCGCCATGTGCTTCATACAAATGTATCGCGCATGGTATCGTCTGCTCCCCGCCCCAGAATGTCCGCTCCGCCAGGCAGGGGTCCCCATCTGTCCTGCTCTTGGCCTTTGCTGAGCATGAGCGTAGGTCCATGCCCGGCTTCATGGCTAACCCCTGTGACAGCTGTGTGAAGTATGCCTGTTACCCCCGCCCTCCGGCAGATGGGGCCGCTGAGCTTAGAGAGGCTGAGTGACTCGCTCAAGGTCACACAGACACTGAACGGACCCATCTTCAAAACCATCTGACACCAAACTCCTAACAGCAGCCTGTTCTTTCCCTCAATCAATAAATAGTGCTTTTCAGGAGGCTTCACGTTTCCTGAAAGTCACAGTTTTACTAGTAGAGAGCATCCGTGAACGTTGGCTCATGGAATAGAGGCAGCGACAGAAAACAGGGGGCTCTGGAAAGACGGAGCAGAGCCCGGGGAGGGCTGAAGGGTGGGAACAGGGAGCGTGGCCAGGAAGCCAGAGTGCGCATTTCTCACCTGAACACCACAGGAAGGAGAATCAGCGTGCCCGCCCTTTAAAGGCCTCTGATGAATCACGTTTTGCCCTCTTTTCCTGGTGGCAACAGCCCCTGAGAAGCTGGGAACCCCCTAGTCTCCCCTCACCCCCATGGGGTTCTTCATACCCCTTCTTCAGCCACCTCTCCCTCAGCTCACATCCCTTCCCCTGCACTGCACCCCTGGGACTTCAGTCAACTGTCAGCAAGATCCCCTAGACCCTCAAACTCCATGTAACTGTCACCTCCACCTCCTGACTCTAGCCAGACCCAGCCTGGCCCCCAAGGACCCTGCCTCCCTCTCAGGGATGTTGTCCCTTCTCCCCCATCCCACTGACCACCAAGGCCTCCTTATTCCCCACTGCTGCTCCCAGGTCCCACCTCTTCCCCAAGTGCCCCCACCCAATCTCAGGCTGTCACATCCGAGGTCACCTAACACCCTTCTTGTTGTAGCCACTGCCCATCCACATGTCACCCTCTGCCACTCCTTGAAGATTTTAGCTCCTGGATGGATTACTGTCACTACCTCCAATGTCTCTCTTGATATAATTCCTGGTGATCAAAGTAGCCACAGACTCAATCTTTCCAGCAGCGTGGCCTTTGGCATCCAGAGCCCCCTCTCACCCCAGTCCCTTTGTTCCGCCTGAACTCAGCTACCTGTGCCCAGGGTCAGGAGTAATTTCTGCTCCTCAACACAGTGGAGCCCTGGTAGTGACCCCTCAGATGGGCATGGCCGTGCCAGTGCACTAAGCTGACGTCCACCCTGCCCACACCGTGTCTTCCTAGTCACCGAAGCCCGCTGCTAGTCCTCGATGTGGGGCACCCCACCTCTCCAACTCACCCCCACCATCCCTTCCTGCTTCATGCTGGATATCTGAAGGGAAGTAAATCTTGGGAACAGCAAGGTGGGTGGTGTTCTGAGCTCCTTCCCATCCTGACCACAGAGAAGTGGACATGGCTGAGGGGGACAGCAAGAACAGGGGGAGGGCAGTGTGGGGTTGTCTCATCAATCAACCAGAAGGCTTCAGAACTGAAAACTGCACCATGAGGGGGCCCCCTCCAGGAGGGTCCTATAAGGGTGGATGACCCTCCGTGTTGACATTCATCACCAGCTCAGGAGAGAGAAAAGCCTGGCTTTCCCACCAGCTCAGAGGAAGGCATCACGTCTGCTATGCCCCAGGGCAGGGCTGCAAGCAGACCCCCACCATGGACAAGAGACAGCAGAGAAAGAAACCGGCCTCGAGAGAGGGCTGCCAGCCACGGGGCACCCCAACGGCACCCACGGCCAGTGTGCATATCATTTTGTGAACACTGTGATGCAATTATCAGAGAAAAACAGAAGGGAAAAATAAATAAGAGAAACTGGAAGCAAATATGCCAATACACCAGGACAAATAGACTGTTAGAAAGGAGCCACCCAAGCATGAACAGGACGTAAAGGTGCTATGGCAACCATGCAAAAAAAAATGGCAT
The DNA here is from genome assembly GCA_032199065.1 of Smutsia gigantea. Lineage (NCBI taxonomy): Eukaryota > Metazoa > Chordata > Mammalia > Pholidota > Manidae > Smutsia > Smutsia gigantea. The sequence goes on from JAVSCE010003551.1 coordinate 192,364, forward strand.
CCAGAAGAGGCAGGGAAAGGGGGAGCACCCGCACACACAGGAGAGAGACAAACAGCCCAGCCCAAAGTAGGCCAAGAAACAGAAGGAAAGCCCCCCGGCAGCTTCACGCCGTAGGACGTGACCAAGAATATGCATCCACAAAGCCCACCTTTACAGAGATGGCCGTGAGACAGCAGGATGAGAGGGGCAGGAAGATTCAGACCCAAGGGAAGAAATTAAGGACAAACACACCTGTGGGCCTAACAGATGAGAGGCAGCAAAGACCGTCCCCTCCTTCAGGACTTGGCTCAAACGTCCCCTCCTCCCAGGTCCTTCTGACCACCCCTCCCCCACCCACTCTCGTTTCCTCTCCTGCTCCTCAGATATCTAGGATGTATTTATTTAGCTGATCATCTCTTCCTTCACAATTTCCAACAGGGAGGCTTTCACCTGTCTTGCCATTTCCCCAATACCAAGAAAGATGCCACCTGGCGAATAGTAAGCGGTCAATAGGTGGTGAATGAATGAATGACCAGAACAGACGCTGATGACAATAGAATTAATGACATAGAGAAAACCTTTGAGATAATCGCCGTGATTGCAATTGAAAAAGGTTAAGAGATAATGATTTCCCTCATTTGTGGAGTATAACAACGAAGCAAAACTGAAGGAACAAAATAGCAGCAGACTCAAAGACTCCAAGAAGGGCCTAGTGGTTACCAAAGGGGAGCGATGTGAGAGGGCAGGTGGGGAGGGAGGGAGAAGGGGATTGAGGGGTATTATGTTTAGTACACATGGTGTGGGGGGTCACGGGGAAAACAGTGTTGCCCAGAGAAGGCAAACAGTGAATCTGTGGCATCTTACTGCACTCATGGACAGTGACTGCATTGGGGTATGGGTGGGGACTTGATAATGTGGGTGTATGTAGTAACCACATTGTTTTTTCATGTGAAACCTTCGTAAGAGTGTATATCAATAATATCTTAATAAAACAACAACAAAAGAAAAAGAAAAAGGTTAAGAGATGAGAGAATTAGAGAAAAGTTCAGAGTTGTGGACAACAATACAACACAAGGATAATTGGTGTCCCAGACTCACAGGCCCTAATAAACGCTACAAGCCATGCAGTAAACATATGAGACAGGAGAGAGCCCTTCAATAAATAATTGAATCCAAAATTCAAAAGAACACACTCCATGTTTCAGAAAGATTTGCTATAGAATACTCTACATATTTCTCATCCAAGTTATGAATTTCAAGGAAATAGAATCCTTCAAGTATTTAGGATGAAAAAGGAAATTGTTTACAAGGAGGAAAAAACTGCCTGCTTAGGGCTTCTCCACAGCGATTCTGCACTCCGTAAGAGCATGTAGCACCAGTTGCAGAGGAAAGAAAATGTGACTGGGGAAAATTATTCACATCCAGAATGCTATTTGTAAATAGGGCTAGCCGACAGAACTTAGGGAATCCACCCATAAACCCTTCTCAGGAAAAAAAAAACGTAAGTAAATTATAATAAAACCCAGCCAAGTAAAAAACTGGTGAACATCTGATCAATTTAAACATGCAACTGATAGTAAACAATCATAAGCAGCATGGTTACAGAAAAGAATGTGAGTATCTCGTTAAGCTGTCAAAAATAATAATGTAACTTCAGAGACCATGAGCTGGAAGGAGGGAAAATGGGACGAGGTATGGGGCACTGATTTCCTATTTCATGGCACAGAACTAATGGACGCTGAAACTGGCACAAATGGGTAAGTAAATGTCTATAATCATTCTAATCCAATGTTTTTCAGAATCTCTTTTTTTTTTTTTTGCCATAAAGGGTCCTTTTAAGAAATAGCTTACCTGAAGTTTAACAATTACTTCTGTTTTATCTTCATTTTACCTGGATGTAGAAATCGAATATAACATTTTCACTGAAAATCTTGGATAGCAAGATAACATTGTCATAAAAGTCCATCCCTTCTTCATTTGTCTGGGATGATGTTCACTTAATATTAAGGGTGATTACTGCTGGATAATAGGATGTGGGTGCTTTTTATACCTTCAACATTGTGTTTTTCTGCTTTGTTTGAGTCCTCTTGGATAGGTGTGGTGCTCATGCAGGCTCACAAGCATCCTGGATCTCTCCCTCAGGCACCTGGTGGGATCTCACATCTCTGTCCCCCAGATGCTAGGTGTGGTCATGTCGCTTGCTTTGGCCTGCAGAATATGAGAAAACCAATGCTATCACTCCAGAGAGGCTTTCAAGTCACTGATATTTTGGAGCTGTTTGTTACTGTAGCATGACTTAGCTTATTCTGACTGATGCAATAAGTATGCATCATTTTATAAAAACAAGAGTGGTTTTTTTCAATGAGAAGGAAGGAAGAAAAGAAAACTATAAGCAAATATACCAAAATGTTAATGTGACTAAATCTGTGAGGGGGAAAACCTGCTCATTTGTTAGTCCTTTGAAGTTTTCACCAGTGAGAGAGTGAAAGAGGAAAATAACAGCTCAGCCCATCTGGTAGGGACTGTGGATTTGGGGAAAGCAAGAGGGGAGACCTAAAACATGCCAGAAAATCCCCAGGAAGTGGGGGTCCACAATGCAGACCAAGAGGAGTGAGAGAAGGCCAGCCCCAGGTCCCAGGCTGTCTTATCTTGTTCCATTTCCAACACAGTGAAGAACAGAGTACTGTATGCCCACAGCACAGAGGAGGAAACTGAGGCTCAGAAATGCCATTTCCCCCAATGTCATGCAGCTGTGAGGGTAAAGCAGGGACCCAGCCCCAGGCAGGGAGCTTTCATTCCCAAGGGAGGTGGGAAGGAAGGGCCAGAGGCCCACAGACAGGACTGCTGACAAATGGCCCTGGCAAAAGACCTCCTCCACTTTGATGGCAAGGCAGGGGCAGTTCCATGAGTGGGACCCCATATGCCACTCTCACCCATGGTGCCCTCCCTGAGAGGCCTCTGACCCTGCAGCTCAAGGAGGAGTCTGGCAGGTGGCAGGACTCAGTCCTAGGCCAGCTGACCAGCCTCTGGGCCTCCAGCAGGCCACCCACTCTGAGTTGCTGCGTCCCAGCTCCCTGTTGATCCTGCTGGAAGTCCAAATAAGCTGACTACACACAGTTTAGAGTTTATTCGTTCCCAAAACCAGGCCACTCTTCTACCTGACAGCTGCCTACCTGCCCAAGGACTGGGAGAAAAAAAATTGTCCCCTTTCAAATCCTGCTGGGTCCATCCTGCCTTTGGCCACACTAGTGCCAGCAGGTGGTCCCCAACAAACACCTTGCCCCATGCAGGGCCACACAGGCCCCACCCAGCCCATACTTGCCACCCACGGACACTGAAACCCCAGACCCCCTGGACAACAACCCCCCAAAATATTATTACAAACTTTGGAGCTCCTTTTTTCTTGCCATATCAAGGCAGGTAGGAAGAGCCAGGTGGGAGGAGGTGCTGGCGGGGGTGGGGGTGGGGGTGCCCCTACCTCCCCATGACATCATTACAAGCCCCACCTGCAGCCTTTCCTGCTGCATCTGGATGTGCAGGTGGCATGAAACTACTGATGGGGCAGAGGTGAAGTAGCGGTGACAGCTCGCCAGCCAGGCCACACTAACAGAACTAGGGGGCCACGGGGTGGGGCAGCTGCCCCATAGCTGTTGCCGTGTTCCAACTGGGCAGAGACCCCCATCTGCTCTAGGCTGAGAATAGCATGTAGTTCCGTGCCTCCGTTGCAAGGAATTACTGTACCCCATCTTTCAGAGGGAAACCCAGCAGTGGTGGCCTGCCCAGACAGTGCAGCAGTCAGGACAGACAGGACTTAGCTCAGGCAGGGCTAGAGGCTGGGAGTTTGAGGAGAGAATCTTTCCACTGTTCCCCTTCCCCACAGGGTTCCTCCGGTGGAGCATCCTGTGGCCACTGTAACAAATGACCACAAAGAGAGTGGCTGAAAACAACCCACATTTATCCTCTCACCGTTCTAGAGATCAGAAGAAGTCCCAAGGCAGTTTCCCTAAGCCTCAGTCAAGGCGCAGGGGGCCGACTCCTTCCGGAGGCTCTAGAGGAGAAGGAGTCCTTGCCTCGGCCAGCTTCCAGGGGGGCGGCCACATTCCTCCACCCTCTGCTCCCGTCAGGTCTCCTCGGACCCTTGTGCCTCCTTACAAGGACACCTGTGAGGACACCCGGCCCACCTGGATCGTGCAGAATAATTCCCCAGCCCGAGATCCTTAACTAATTCCACCTGCGGAGTTCCTCGGCCGATGGCGGAGAGCTCCTTCACAGACGATGGGCATCAGGACGCTGACGACATCGGGCGCCCTTACTCTGCCAAGCACCTCTGCAGAGGGTGGGCAGGACGGCGGCAGCAGCTGACCCGGGGGAGGCTGACCGTGGGCAGGCTCCTTCAGTCCTCAGCGACCCCAAGGCGGGAAGACCACTGGCTCCACTGCACAGATGAGGAAACTAAGGCAGAGCGTGGTGACGGACGGGTGCCGCTCACACACAGGAAGAGCCGGAGCCAGACTCCCGCACAGGCCATCGGCCGGTCTGGGCCCTCACCCAGGGGCCCTGTGAGCACCAGGCCCCCTGCGGGGCTTGTTATCGCAGGCCCGCCCCCAGGTTTCCGTTCGGGAGGCCAGGGGTGGGGGCAAGAACGTCCACCTTCCATGTTCTGGCACATTCTAGGTGTTGCTGGTTCCTCTGGGCCAGGACCCACCCTCCGAGAACCCCTGCTCCATGAGACAGCAGGGCTGGAGGGGCGGCCAGGAGGCCCTGTGACCTCAGGGACTGCTTGGCTTTCTCAGATGCCAGCTCTGGAGGCACAGTGACCCTGCCCGCTACAGCCGACGGCCAGTTTTCTGGTCTCCAGACTGGGGATAAAAACAGCACCTGCCTCCAGGCTGGGGAGGAGGAGGCAGATGACGGGCAATTCCAGGCAGGGCTCCTTTCCTTCCGCACTAGGGCTGCTCCAAGGACACGCAGACCACTCATTTCCATTTTGCCCCCGACTTAGAAATATTGGCATAAAGGAGGTCCCTGGGCATTATCTGAGATGACTTCTGATTCAAATGCATTCTTCTCATCAAAGAAAGTGTTTATGCAGAAGGCCTTTGTACGGGTCATTTCTACAAACCAAGGTTCTGAGAGCCGTGAAGGCACATCTAGGAAGCACCCTGGAAGGGGTCAGAAGGGCCACCTGGCCACCCCCTCACCCCCCAGAGCACCCGCCCACCCACACCCTCTCCGGGAGCCAGCCTGAGCTCCTGTCAGAAAGCAGGCCTCACGCTGGCTGGAACCTACCCCGGCTCCCAAGGTCTCCCACCAGGAGCAGCCCCACCCTGGGGTCTCAGGCCCAAGACCTCCTTCCCAGAAGTGCCAGACAGCAGCGTGAGCTGGCCCAGCCCCCAGCCCATCTTCTTCCACCATTCCCAGGGGTCACCCAACCCACTCCCAATCCCCCTCCTGCAGCAGGGTTTAATGGAGAAAAAATGGTTTCCTGATAAAATATTCATGCCAGGCCCACCTGAAATAGGCCAGAAAGGAAGGGGGGTGATTTTTGTCCAGCACAAATGAGGGGACAGGAAACCATGAGGCTGGCTGCTCTAAGCTACCCCTCTGCCCCCTCCCCACCCCACCAAGGGCCCTGAATCCCCCCAGCAGAGCAGGCTGGGGCATACTCTGTGCAGTCACCCAGGGCCACCTACTCTGAAGGGACCCTTGGTTTAAAGCTCTGTGGTCACCATCATGAAATTCTGAACAATTCTGGCACAAGGAGCCCCACGTTTTCATTTTACACCACACTCTGAAAATCAGGCAGCATCCCAGCCATCAGGGAAAACACTAGCCGTCTGAATCTGGGGACACAGAGGCCAGCAGAGAGGAGGTGACAGCCACTGTCCCCAGCGGCCAGCACCTCAGTTCATCCTGGAACCAGCCTCAGCACTCAGACCATCAATAACAGAACAACGACTGCTCCTTGAATGTACTGGGCTCGGGCTCTGGGCCCAGTAAGTACCTGTTACCTCACAGGACCCTCCACCGGCCTCAGAGGTGACCCGTCCCACCCCTGCCACTTCTGAACACCCAAGTGGGGACACTGGGTTGGCAGGTGGGTGTATGAGTTTAGGATTTAAAGGAGAGATCCAGGCTAGAGACATGAATTTGGGGGAAACTGGGAGGCTGGGTGGGATTTCCCAGGGAGGCACTGTGGAGAGAGGAGAGAAGAGGAGGCAACATCAGAAGCAGGGGGATGAGAGGAAAGCAGTGGCTTGACCAGCAGGGGCAGTGAGCTGTGCACGCTGGAGTTCGACACTCAGAGCTGGGGCCTTCGGGAAGGAGGGAAGGACGATGATCTGAAATGGTGGCTGAATTAGCAGATGGATGGATCAATGGGTGGATTGATGGATGGGTGGATGGGTGGGTGGGTGGAGGGATGGGTGGAGGGAGGGAGAGATAGATGGAGGGATGGAGGATGGAGGGATGGAGGGATGGGAGATGCGTGGATGGGTGGAGGGAGGGAGGGAGGGATGGGGGATGGGTGGAGGGAGGGAGGGAGGGATGGGGGAGGGGTGGAGGGATGGGGATGGGTGGAGGGATGGGGGATGGTGGAGGGAGGGAGGGAGGGATGGGGAGGGGTGGAGGGAGGGAGGGAGGGATGGGGGGATGGGTGGAGGGATGGGGGGATGGGTGGAGGGATGGGGGATGGGTGGAGGGAGGGAGGGAGGGATGGAGGGATAGATGGAGGGATGGAGGGATGGGGGGATGGGGGGAGGGATGAGGGGAGGGAGGGAGGGAGGGAGGGATGGATAACAAAGAAACCAGGGTTTGCAGAGGACTGTAAGTCACCCCAGCCCCACCCTTGGTCCATCCCCAAGCCCCCTCAGGTGGGGCCCAGGCAGCGGGGCCCACCTGTGCTGTTATTAGGCTCTTCCCCCATTGTCATCCCACGCGGTTGCTGGCGGCTTCCCTAGACCACCCAGTTTTGACGCAAATGTCACACCGTTTGGTCGGGGGAAGCAATCACCGCCCTGTTTGTGTTTATCTGCCGCGTAACCCTGCCCTGTGCCTAATGGAGCAGCCTTTTCCCGGGTCATTTAACAGCTGGCCTGACATTTATAAGACAGGCAGTTAGCAGCGGGAGACAGGCAAGAGCTTGCTCCTGACTGCAGTCTGGCCCGATGCAGCCCGTGGCTCCGGCCTCGCTTGAGCGCACCGGTGATGTCTCCTTGCCAGGAGCTGAAAGAGTGCGGGATTGGAGGCTTGCAGGGGAGCCTGGGGGGTGAGTGTCTGCGAGAGTGGCGGAAGCTTCTGGCTGGTGATGGCAATTCCTGACCATCTGGAACTGCATCCATTTCTCCCACTGAAGCAGCACTTTGTGGTTTTAAAATACACTCTTGAATTCATTTTCTAATATGATCACAGAAAGGACAGCGTGTGGCAGGGACCCCACTGTATCTGGGCCCCTTAGGAAGGCTGATGAGAAGCCTACCAGGGGCTTAGTTCAGATGACAGGCCCAGACACCCCTGGGAAAGAAGTCACGCAAAGGGTCAAGGTATGGCTACCCAGCCCCACCTGCACAGCCTGGCTAAGCAGTGGTCAGGGTCGCTTGCCCCTAGGGCAGGCTGTCCCCTCTACCTCTGGACCTAGCCGGCAGCTGCTGGACAAGTTTGGTGAAATATTAACACTACAGCCCAAGCCACCTGGTGCCAACCAGGACAAGGACACTGTGCCCAAGAAAGATCCCCATATCCCAGGTGGGAACAGAGATGATGGGCCAGAAACCTGCCGGGAGGCACATGGCGGGTCAGACTTGTGCTCTGGAGGCAGCCGGCGCCCTCTGGCTGTTTTGCTCTGCTGCCAACCTGCCCAGCAGGGCCCCACACGGGTTATCACGCTGACTCTGGGCCCCTTTGGCTGCAGACTCCCCCACTGTCAGACCCCGGGGGAGGGGGCCCTGCCCCAACCCCATACCCGGAGGAATGCGCATCTGCGATCTGTCCAGTGGCAACCTCAAGCTGGCATCAGCCAGCAGGTCTCTGGCCACCCTCGGGTGACAGTGGGCAGCACCAGGGTGGCACCTGTGGCTTTAGGAATGCCATCAGCCGCAGCAGTGCAGGGGAGGCTCTTGGAATGGCTGTGCCCGCCTTTTCCCCCCTACCTGTCCCTCTCTCCCCAGGGCCACCATCTAGCCGGTTATGTGGCCAGCAAGGTCATGGATGGAAAGGACCCCAGAAGGGGGTAGGATTGGCGGGTATGGACGGTCCTCCAGCTCTGCCCAGTAGGAAGACAGTACTGGTTGAGACTTGGTGACCAGAGAGCCAGACCTGGAAGGGTCAGCTTAGGACACAGGGTACCCGCCAGCCTTGGCCGGGCTGCCCCTCTGTGGAGACCTGGGGGCCTTGGGGGCAGCCCAGACCTGGAAGGGAGAGAGCTTGTCCCCAGGCACATGGCCAGGCTGCTCCAGGGCAAGGCAGGGTCAGAGGAGTGGCTTGGTGGTGAGGGAGGGAGCATGCAGATGGGCAGGAGGCTGGAGAGCCCAGGATGAGAGAAGCACCTACTATGTGTTCATTTAGTCACATTGGCCCTAACAGCTGATATTATACCCATTTCACAGAAGAGGAAGATGGGATGGTAAATTCAAATGACTTACCTATGGTCTAAGGGACCTGCACACATCCAGCCCCAGCCCAGGTGTCAGCTAGCCTCAGTTTCCCTGCACCCCACAGCATTTCCAATGCTCGTCTTTCTTCTACTATCATTGGGAACGTGGCTGTGGAAGGTGGGGCTGTCTGTGGGCCCACAGCAGCTCCCACACCATCCTGCCTAGGGCCATCAGTTCAGTAGGCAGAGGCCTCTTTCCAAAGTGGGATGCGAGCTTCCAGGGAGACGCCAAGAAGCCAGGACGAGGGGTGACCAGCCTCCATCAAGCAACCCCTCTGAATGGAACATCCTTGCTGAGGGTCAAGAAAACACTCCCCTGCCCTGAGGCCCTGGCCAAGTCCCCTCCCCTCTCCCAGCTTCTGTTTCCCCACCTGTAGGATGGGATCATCACAGAATCAAGTCCCAGGATGAGTCAACGCCAGAGACAGCGCGATGAGAAATGCCAGGTGCTGGGCAGATGTGGGGGGTTGTTCCTGCGATTGGGCTGTTGCCATGGTGATGGGTGCTTGTGTTTATCGGGTAAATATCCACAGCCCACTGGAGCAGCCCGTCCTGTCTTGGCGAGCATCTCCAAGACAGGCGGCGTTGGCATGCAGCTCTCAGGCCCTCGCCCCCAGATCCAGAGACCCGGCCCTTTACTCCTCCTTCCCCTCCTTCCAGTGCCTGGGGGGATGCTACTGCTTCACTTCTGTCTAGAACCTTCCCCCAGGGCCAGAACCCATCCTGTTTCCTCTGCACAGTTTAAACTCAGATGCAGCCCATTCCCCCCCCCGCCTTGTCTCCATAATAAATGTTTCCCTAAAGTGTCCTGGGGGCCAAGGAGTAAGCCACGTGCCACCTCCTCCAGAAGCTCACCGCCCTGTGGGGAATAGGCAGGACCCAAGCAGGGTCAGGGCTGCAATGGACAGGCCCAGGGGAGACACTAGGCCCTCCGGGGGCCCTTCTTTGGGAGGCTTCCCGATTCTGGGTCCACAGGCAATAACCGCCCTCCACAAGGGAGGAATGTCAGTCCGGCCAAGCACATGCAGCCCAACTACACCCGACCCTGTCCAGCTTCCTCAGCTGTGAAGTGGAGGTAATACTTCAGTGTCCATAGAGCCATGGGATGATGAGACAAAGGCATGGGCACGCAGGCTGGCCAATGCCTGCCCCTCTCCACACCCCACATGTGGGAGCAAATGAACGTGGCTGTGTGAAACCTGCCAGGCCGGTGGTGAGGCACCACAAAGCCCGTCTGGTGGGCTCAGTCACGCACATGCTCCAGGAGTACCCGCTGAGCCCTTCTGTGCACCGGCCGGGGCCTGCTGGCCGCACTGGGACCCCAGCAGTGAAGGGCTGGCGGGGCAGACAGGGCCCAGCCAGACGCATCGCTCTTGTATGCCTAATGGCCGGACAGCCACCGTGCAATATGCCACAAATACTTATTGTAAAGCCAAGAACCAAGGAGCCACGTGACACTCTGATCAGCAGCCCCGAAGTCCTAGTGGAAGAAGGAACAGAAGGTGATTCCCAGCGCCCCGCAGTTCCAACCTGAGATGATCTTTGAACCCTCAGCCCACCCCCCAACCCCCAGGGTGAAGGTGAAAGCCTGGGAGGGGACTCCCTGAGTGTGTGTGGTTCAAGTATTTAGGGGCCCCCACACCCCAGCCATGGGGGAGGCAAGGGGTCCTTTGCCTTGGTGTCAATCTGGTGAGAGAGTGTGATGTCTCTACATGGTCAGTGCCAAGGCCCTGGGGTAGCACTCTGCCTGCTTTCACAGAGGACAGCAAGGCTGCCATGGAGCCAGTGCAGGGAGAGGCCAGGAGCTGCAGTCAGGCCGTGGAGGCCTCTGCATGCCACAGAGTGGACTTTGGGGCCTCCTGGAGGGCTGAGGATGACATGACTGGGCCCATCTTGTACGTCAACATATTTGCTCTGACCATGGAGAAGCTGAGCGGTGATTGCATTAGGGGTGTATTTAGAAGGTAGGACCCATAGGATTGGCCTTGGGCTGGTGACTCTGGGGCCCCCAGGGAGATGGGGGGAAACATGGCCTTCTGAGCAGCAGAGCAGCAGACACTCCCCCCAACACTCACTTCCAGATGAGTGGGCCCCAGGCTGCCAACCCTGGCAGAGGTAAGGATGCTCCTGGAGGCCTAATTTATAAATTGTGCTTTAATTACTTGCACAGGATCAGCTCTGTAGCTTCAAACCCTGGGAGACTTCAATTTCTGCCCTTGGTGGAAAACCACTAAGTGGCTGTGACATAGAGCAAGAAGGGAAAGGGGATTTCGGCTCCAAGGGCGCTCAGCCTGTACAGCTGGAAGGGCTCAGGGCAACCTCAGGGCCTGGCCTGCCCTCGGCTTCCCCCAGTTCCTGCACCCAAGCTGGTCAGAATTCGGTAAGACTTCCGCCCTTTTAAATACAATGCAAACTGAAGTAGGTGGCACCCTCCACCCCGGGTGGTGCGGCTGTTCCCACAGACGCTGACTGAGGGTCTGCTCTGTGCCAAGGACTGTCCCAGGCACATGGGCAAGAAAAGAAGCCAGGCCCAGCCCCTGGCCTCCCGGAGCTTGTGATCTAGCAGAGGACGCAGCCAGCAAGACACACCGCCGCACCGTAACTGCGGTCACGGTGAGCGCCACAGAGACAGAGGGGGCTTGTGGAGGACAACTTCAGGTGGACAGTCAAGGAAGGCTCCGTGAGGAGACAGAGGACCGGAGTGCAGAGACCCAGGGCAGATGTGGGGGAGGAGGGAGAGCCGGATCACACCGCGTCAACACTTCACAGGCTACAAAATGTTTTCCACTCATGTCTTCACCATGAGCCTCGGAGGCCTGTGCTTTTATCCCAATTTTACAGAGAAGGAAAGTTGAGGCTCTGGGAGACCTAGTGACCCCTCCCAAACCACAGAGCGGGCCCACCTCCAGGATCACAGCACTCCACGTCCTGTCGGCTCACTGCCTCTACGAACCCAGAAGGGAGTTTCTCTCCCCACCCGCCAGCTCTGCCCAGCCCAGGCCAGGAGAAGGGCTGGAGAGGTCAGCCACCATCCTCTCTCCTGGACCACGAAAGCAGGCCCCACAGCCGCTGCAGGCCACCAGCTTTCCTTGCCCGAGGGCCCCCTCCAACTTCAGAGCCAGCAGTGGAGTCTCCCTTATGTCAAACTCCTGTCTCACTTTGAATCTTTCTGAGCAGGAGAGCCCACTCCCATGATGGGCTCACCAGCTAGGCCAGGCCCACTGAGGATGCTTTTCTTAAGGTCAAACGATTGGGGTCCTTAATCACACCTGTACAATCCTTCAGAGCAGCACCTGGTGTTTGATTAAATAACTGAGAGAAGGCACGTGAGCACCAGGGGCAGGGAAGTGGAGGCCGTGTCAGATGAAACTCGCGTGCACATCGTCCCCCTGAGGGCATCAGACCCCAAGAGGCCGCCTCCCTCACTGATCACTAGAAGCCCCACAGACACTGAGGGAAAGGGTCAGCGACGGGCACCTTCCCACCTGCAGAGGAGGCATCCGTCACAAAGCACCACAGGCTGTGGGGCCTGAACACCCTCAGCTCCGGAGGCCAGAAGTCTGAGGTGAAGGTGTCCGCGGGGATGGTTTCTCCAGAGGCCTCTTTCCGGGGCCGGGTAGACGCTGTCTCCTTACTGCGTCCCCAGGTGGTCGTCCCTCTACAGTGTCTGTGCCCTAAACTCCTCTTCTTACAAGGACTTAAATCGTATCAGATAAGAACTACTCATATGACGTCCCTTCACTTTAATTACCTCTGGAAAGACCTTATCTCCAAACACAGTCACGTGTTGAGGTTCTCAGGGTTGGGACTCCAACATAGAATTTGGGGGACACACTTCAGCCTATAACACACAACATACATCTCATGGTTATGAAGTCTGTTGCAGAAATCCCTAAGTACCTATAGAGGGTCAGTTTTTATTACCAACTGATCTCTAACAGTTGTGAAACAGGGCTCTCTCACGTCGGCCCCAGGTAAAGAAAGGGGTTCCCATTACAGACAGGCCATTGCTAAAGGCTAAGGATCTTCCCCTTTTGAAGAGGAAAAATGACTGGTCTTTTACAACTGTAACCATGAGTCAGAAGTAGCACAGAATACAAACTTGCTGGCCAGTTGCAGCAGCCCATGCAGGGCAAGAGGTGGGAGACACCCAGAGCCCTCGGGGGCCTCTGTCTGCTCCCATACACACAAGCTTTTCATTCTGGAGGGACTTTGCCTCATAGGGACGTGCAAACAAGAGAAGCAGCCTAGAAGCTTCCAGCCATAATCGCAAAGGCTGATGACACAGAAACACATGGTGTAGAACAGAACATGGGAGCCCTTCATGCCCACTGTCACGACTGGCCATCAGCCCAACCAAACCAACTGGCCTGGGACCTCACGACAGAGTGACAGGTGTTACTAAAGCCAGAAGATAGCAGAATCCTCAAGGCAAGCAGACAAAATAACAAACCTAACCAGACAACCAGATTGCCCGTCGCCCAACGGAGAGACGGTCAGGCTGTTGAAATCAAAATGCAGCAGCTGCACATCAACCACACCATCAGAAACACACACGCACACACACACACATAGAGGGGCTGCACTTCTCTCCGCCTGAGACCCCCTGGGAGGGGAGGGAGGTGCAGTACCGCAGAGAGCTCCTGAGATGCATTTCCAAAGCCATACATTTCATCAACACTGGTAGGAGGGGTCCAGGCTTGTCTCAGCGCAAAGATACCTAAGAAACCGTTTACTTCCGAAGAGGTTTGCAGACTCAGAGGAGTCCAGACTTAATGAGGTTGGCTCCCCAAATAAACCACAACTGGTATTTAAAGGAAAAACCAAGACCCAGGATGACTCAGTGTACTGGGTTCTCATTTAGGGTGGAAAAATGGCAACTTCCTCCCATGATTATCACGTCTGCAAAGGCTGCCCCATACTCAGCCAGCCAGCGCTGTAGGTCAGGGAGAGGTCAGGAGCAGCAGGAAGAGCTGGGAAGATGCGCGGTTTCATTTAAACTTGGGAGATTAGAAATAGATGGAGTGGCCCGTTCTGGGATCACAGTTATGTTTTCTCTCAATGCTGAGCCACCACTTTATTCCTTCTTTCTGACAGTGGGATGTGGTGACCACTTACTCAAGCTGGGGCCAGGCAAGGTGTCGGTTTTGATTTTGCAAGGGTCAAGAAAGAAAACCAGCACTGGAAGCTCCAAGGTGCTGCGTGCAGGCAGAGGAGCAGTACGGATACTTCACCAAGTACCTATTGCCTCCTAAATCCCGGGCATTGTTTGTGGCCGAGGATGTGGCCGTCAGCAAAATACTCCAGTCACCACCCCAGGGAGTTCACGCCCCGGTGTGGGAGCCAGACAGTAAACCAGACGATCCCATAGGGTGTCAGGCAGCATGAGAACCAGGAAGGGAGATGGGCAGCACATGGAAGGGAGGGGAAGGAGGGACTGTCACCCAGAGGGCCTCTCAGGCAGCGTTGCTGGCTGTCCGGAATTCTAGGTGCGAGGCTTGACATCATCACAAAGTCAAACACTTTCGGTGACTTCTGAGACTGCCTGACTTGGCAGGGTCCTTAGAGACCATCTCTCCCATCTTTGCCATTGTCAGTTTGGGGAAACTGAGACCCAGAGGAGAGAAACCACGAGCCCTTCATCAGAGAGCGCGGTGATTGCAGGAACAAAGTAGGACTCGGCCACCCAGCCCAGGCCACCAGAGCATCTCCCACAGCATCCCTTCTGGGCTCAGAGAGTCCCTTCCCCAGCCCCTCCCCGGCCTGGGAGTAGAAAGAGCTAAATTCTCACTTAACAGCAGGATGCTTCTGGGCCTCATTTCCATGATGCAAATTAATATTTATTATGCAATTATTCATCTTTGTAATTGCTAGTATTTCAAAGGGAGCACAGACACTTTAATTAGAACACTTTGAATATTAGTGAAATGGAATGTCAGAATGAGACGTGTCCCTTCTCCTGCTGACAGCCCATGCACCCTGCCTCCCGACGGTTCTCAGAACCTGGGTCTGTGAGCTCTGCTTCCCCACCCAGATGCTCACTTGGTGTTTTGGCCCATTTTTCTGGAAGCCTTCTTGGACCATCTGAAGCCAAAAACACAAGAAAGACTCAGGGGACCTGTGGTGGGTGCAGGACAGGCAGCAGAGTATCCTGGGGCAGAGGGACTGTCACTAATGCCCTATGAAAGGGCCAAGTGTCATAGGGCCCCCACCCCCACAACTGCTCCTCTGTGCCCACCCAGCCTGGCATCCTCCCCAGCTCTCCCATGACACTCGGCCACACAGCAATCCCCACTCCTATTGGCCACCCCAGGCATCCCCCAGCCCCTTCTTCCATTCAACAAACATTCATTGAACCCATGTAAAGGTTTCTTGCTCTTTTAAATTCATAGGACATTTTTTAATTGGACATTTTGGTGGGAACCAAGAGGATCAGGAGATGGACACCAGTTATTAAAAAGCAAGATTTGGAAAACTGAGACAGTTTAGCAGAAGCCCCCCTGCAGCCCCATCACCACCTGAGCGGACTGTCCAGGCCCTGGTCAGGCCCACCATCCGGTACCCGGCCATGCTTCTTACGTAGGTGAGAGAATGGAAGCTGCAGACCAGCCAGGAAGGGAAGGGAAGGGAGAGGTTGGTGGGATCCAAGCAGGGATGGAGCGAAGGGACTTAGCTGTGGGGGAGCAGGGGTGGGGAAATAGGGTGGGGGAGGAAGAGGAAGGAAGACAGGGGAGGAGGGAGGAAAGAAGGAAAGGCCAAACACAAGCACAGGCGTCCAGCTCGGGGGGCTGACCTGGCAACACCAGGGGAGGGTAGAAACCTCAGCTCAGGTTGTGCCGAGGGGCCTGAGGCCTCCCCGTGGTGGGTCTGGAGCTGGCGGTGGGTGTGGTGATGGAAGGGTCAAGGCCATGTCTCAGGTTAGAGAGCCACCAGGCAGAGCTGCAGGGAGGCAGCAGACAGCCCCCAGGACGGCCCCAAGGAAGGACCCAGGACCCGCCTCAGAAGCACCCGCGGTGCACAGGAGGCCTAGGAGGGGCGGTTAGCGGGGAAGGGGAGAGCTGGGGGTGAGAGGGCCTTCCCGACAGACCAGGGAGGGAGCTTCCAGCCAACAGAGATGCTCAGGGTCACATGCAGGAAGGAGGGTGTTATACTTGAATTGTGTCCCCTCAAAAGATAGTGCAGTCCTAGCCCCAGTACCTGTGAACGGTCCTTATTTGGAAATAGGGTCTTTGCAAGTGAAGACGAGGACATTAGGGTGCCCCTAAACCAATACGACCGGGTCCTCATTAAAGGGAGGACTTGGACACAGAGGCAGACACAGAGGGCAGACAATATGAAGACACAAGGAGCAGAGGGCCCCTGGCGAGTCCAGAAGCACCAGAGGCCACAGAGGCTGGAGGGGGGCCTGGAACAGTGCTACCCTGGGGCCTCAGAGGGAACCAGCCCTCCTGACACCCCGATGCAGACTTCCAGCCTCCAGACTACTAGATAATAAATGTCTGTTGTTTAAGCCGCCTGGTCTGGGGTGGTTTGTTATGGCCTCAGGATACTAAGAGAGCGGCCGGGGAAGATGATACTGACGAGGAGGCAATGGAACGGGGAGGCCTGCACACCCCACCTGCCACCAGAGGGGAGGTGCCTCCTACCTGCCCCTCTCCTGCAGGGAGCGTCATGGCCTTGAGGAGGAACAGAAATGCAGGTGCACAGAGGCAGCCAGCAGCCCCAGGGTGGAGCACCCAGCACCTCACCTCACCATCCCAGTGTCCTGCTGAACCAACCCTTGGGAAAAGTATTTCACATCCAGGCAACCTGGAACAGGAGGCCAGCTAAACAGGATTCATGTTCATTTATTCCACAGCCCCAAGCCATGTGTCCCTCTCAGCCTCCTGAGGGAGTAGCTGTGGGGGCCAGGCCCCCTCTGAGGGGGATGGCGTACCGTCTGTGGTTGCACATCGAGGGCTGTCCTGGGCGAGCCGGGATCTTGGCTTCAGCTCCATCCCAGGTCCTCACACCACCTGCTCTGTGAGCCAGGACAGGGCCGTTCATCTCCCTGGACTCAGGTGCTCCATTTGCAAAATGAGCATTAAAAAAACCTTGAATTCAGGTGGCCATTTTAAGCAGCCACGTCGAGGCCCCACTGTCCAAAGTATCTGGATCCCCAGCCAGTAGCTGCCTCTCCCCCGTCCCAGGGACTCCATGAGGGATGCACTGGTGCTGTCCCATTTCTCTTGCCCACCTAGCCTGTGCTCACCAGGGCCAACAACAGCTAGAGCAAGGTGTGCCCCAAACCCCGTGTCACCGGTTACATCAGTCAGCGTATGGGGACGTCTGCCTGCGACACCTTCGTGCCCGACCTCAGGACCCCTCAGGTGCATCCACCTGAGCCCCATCCTCCAGGGGCCCCCAGACGCCCAGCACCTCACTCCAGAGGGCCCGGGGACAAGCCTCTCAGGTCCTGTGGCTGAGGGGGGCCAGGCAAAGGCAGGGGCCTTCCAGTCCCTTCCCACCACTCTCAGACCAGCCAGACACGCCTCCTGCATCCAGACCCAAACAACCTGTCCCTCCCTGCCAGGCAGGATGAATATGCATGTATGCTAATCAGAAAGGCCTGGAGATTTGCATAACAGTTGGAAGGAATTAATCCCCTCTCCTGAATGGCTTCCAAAAGCTGCTCCTATCCTGATTCCCCAGAGGCCAGAGGCCAGTACAGGAGGCCATGGTGGGGTTTCCTGGGCCCCCGAGGGCCAGACAGGTGACTGGCTCTCAGTGCTTCTGAGAAGGGAGGGTTCCTGGCCATCTTGGATGGGGGGAGATGCCCCCAGAGGCTCACCTGCCCAGCTCCTGGATTCAGTGCTGCTTCCCCAAGGCCCCTGCCAGGGATCAGGAGAGAAAGGAGGGGGCCGAAGGAGGGACTCTGTCCCACTCACCCAGGGGCGTTCCTTGAGCCTCAGTTTCCCTACCTGTCAAATGCGGAAGGTAACCCACCTCCCTTACGAGGTTGTTTCCAGAAGCCATTGATGAGGCTGGGGAGAGAACGTTCCAGAGGCAGCAACACACTGCACAAATGATGCTTCTCATTTTTATGGGGCCAGCATCTCAGAGCCCCATCCGTCGGCTGTGCGGGTCTGGGTACTTAGACACATCTGTGGGTTCACCTGCCCCCTCTGAGGGCTGGACAGAAGGTGGCCAGGTCGCCTTGGTCCCAGCCCACCTCCCGTCCTCCCGGTGGCTCTGGCAGTTTCCATGCACCCTCCCAAGGCTTCCAAGCAACCTAGTCACCCTGCAGGCACAAGCCTCACTTGCCCATGCTCCCTTTTCTGGGAAGAAGCCCAGGCCACCCTCTGGGCTGGTCCTCCACAGCAAGGCTGGACTCTGCTCTCCAAGTGCTTGTCAACAATGACAACGACAGCAGTAATAATAACCCCCACATGTCTGCTTGGCCCGGCCACACCCCCTCCAGAGGACGCCTCCGCAGGCAGGGGAACAGAGAAGCTCGGAGGGAAGGCACTCGTCCCAGCCCCACCGCCCACTGGGGTCAAAGCCGGGACAGCCAGGGCTCATGCGACCCCCGCTCTACCCACCGAGCCCAAGACCCCGCCTCCCACAGACACAGTGCGAGCTTCTTAAGAGCGGGTCCTGTGGGTTCCATGATAGGGCATCAGGCCAGCAGGGTGGGCAGGCAGCGCCAGGGGGCCTGAGGGCGCATCTCAGACCTCTGTGCTGATGAGAAGCGGGCTGTTCTCGTCTCCCAGCACCCTCCGCCCACTCCGGGACCAGGTGGATCTCCTCACCCCTCCTCTCACCGGGCCTCAGGTGACAGCCCCTGGCTTGCGGGAGACCCCAATGGCTCAGCCCAGTGTCAAAGCCATCCTCTTAAGTGAGGAAGGGGGCGACCGGCTGGGTGGTAAAGCTGGGAGGGCATATATGCCCCTGTGCCTGGAACCCGCTGGACATTTGTTCACCAATGATAATAACAATATTAGGTGAACCATAAAAAAATTGCCATCTCTGCAGGTCAAAATGATCATCCATTGGCAATTTCATATAGTTTAATCTAACAATAAATTCACCAAAGTGCTGTTAGCATTTACAATATACCAGGCATGGTTCTAAGTTCTTTATATGTATTTATGTTTAGAATTCATAGCATCTGCCAGCTGGCCTATGATGAGGGAATTGGTTGCAGAAAAGCTAGGCCATTACTCAAAACCACATGACTCATGTCCACCGATCAGAATGGCTAAAATTAAAAATAGCAATACCACCAAATGCTGGCAGGGATGTGAGGAAACCGAATCTGTGTGCCGGGTGGACATCGTGGTACAGCTGGTTTGGAAAACAGCTTGGCAATTTTGTAAAAACCTAAAATGCTGAGCTACCATGCCACCCATTTGCATTCCTGGGCCCTTATCTCAGAGAAATGAAAATTTATGTTCACACAAAAACCTATACATAAGCGTCCATAGCAGCTTTACTTGTAATGGCCAAAAACGGAAATCAGCCTGGATGTTTTTTCATCGATGGATGGTGGCAGAGACCTGGGTCCAAGCATACTGAGGAATTCTGAGCAGCAAAGAGGAGGGGACCATGGACACACACAACAGCTGGAGAGAATCCTCAGGGAATCATGCCGAGTGACAAAAAGCGACCCCAAAAGTCACATTCCATATGACTCCATTTACACAACATTTTTGAAATGACAAAATTTTGGCAGTGGAGGACAGTTCAGTGGCTGCCAGGCATGAGGGATGTAGGAGAGAGGGAGGTGCAGCTATGAAAGGGCAACCTTGGGTCCTTGTGCTGTTGGGAACGTTCAGTGTCTTGACTGTGGTGGTGGTCCAGGCATTTACGCAGGCATACATTGTGCAGAGCTTACACCAGTGCGAGTAAAGTGGGGGACCCTGAAGGAGATCAACGGATGGGGCAATGTGAACAACCTCATTGTGATTTTCTACTCTTCTTTTTGCAAAATGTTACCATTGAGGGAAAACAGACATAATGTACAAAAGATCCCTCTGTATTGCTCTTGTGCCTCTACAATTATCTCAACTTTTTTTGTAAGTAACATAAAAAAAAGAGTGCCAAAAAACAGGCTGCTACAGCCCAGAGGGTCCCAAGGGGCGAGCCAGCTACATGTGACGTCGTATCCTCGATGGGATCCTGGAACAGAAAGAAAAACAATAGGGGAAAATGAAGGAAACTGGCGTAAGGCGTGGACTTTGCTAATAAGAATGCTATTAACACTGGTTCACTAGCTGTACCACACATACCACGCTGACGTAAGATGCGAACAGTAGGGGAGCCCAGGTGCCAGGGTGCAGAACCCCCCGTACAAACTTCTTCATTTACTGAACATCTGAAACTGCTCCAAAATATAAAGTCTATTTCTTAAATTCTTTTAAAGATGCCAAATGACTATTTTACCAAAAGGTTTAGAGGTACCTACTGAAGCTTAATATACTCCTGCCCCATGGCCCAGCAGATCCACTACAAATATACCCCCAAAGTGCTGGGTCATATGCCCACCAAAAGGCAGATAGAAGAATATTCATGGCGTCTTTTTTCAAAATAGCCAAAACTGAAAATAAACCCAATGTCCATCAGTAGGAGAGGGATAACTAATTCTAGTTTGTTCATACACTGGAACATCACCAGTAGAAAGGGGACAAATAACTACTCTAAACGAAAAGGGCGGCTCTTTTGAACATAATGTTGACCAACAGGACCGACAGAAATGACCCTGAGCTGCGTGATCCCAGCTGTGTGAAGTTCAAGATCAGGCAAAGCTGTCTGGGGATAGAAGCCAGAAGACGTGATCTGTATAGGACAAGGATCAGGGGGAAGGAGATATTTGTATAGTTTATGTCATGATGAAATAAGAAATGAATAAATAAATAAAAATAAATAAAAAAGGAAAAGATCACAAACGTTACGCACAGAGTGTCTGTATTCCCCCAAACTCCATATGTTGAAGCTCTTACTCTCTGTATGTTGATGTTGACAGGTGGGGCCTTTGGCAGGTGATCAGGGTTAGGTGAGGTCATAAGGGCAGGTCAGGTCCCCACGGTGGGATAAGTGTCCTCAGAAGAGCAGAGTGTGGGCTCTCTGCCATGTGAGGACACAGTGGCTGTCTGAAACCCACGGAGGGAGTCCTCACCAAGACCCTGGCGCATCGGCACCCTGATCTGGGACTTCAGCTCCCAGAACTGAGAGAAAATAAATGTCTCTGTGCAAGCCCCCCAGTCTGCGATGTATGGCAGCCCAAGCTGACTAAGACACTCTATTGGTCTGGGTTTTCCAATAGGGGGTTATATATGATACAGGAGTTGGCACATGTAGTTATGGAGAAGTCCCACGATTTGCCATCTGCAAGCAGGAGACCACAGCCGGGGGTGTAGCCCCAGGCCAGACCCAAAGGCCTGAGAACCAGGAGCTCCGATATCCAAGGGCAGGAGAAGATGGGCGTCCCAGCTCACCCCCCCTGCCTACTTGTGTGTTCAAGCCCTCAGCGTATTATATGCCCACTGGCGCTGGTGAGGGCGATCTTCTTTCTCAGTCCACCATTCCAAATGTGATCCTCCTCTGGGCACCGCCTCAGACACACCCAGCCATCGGGGCACCCCTTAGTCTAGTCAAAGTCACACATAGATTCCCCATCGCAGCACAGCAAGAGAACAGCAAAGCCGACCATGAACCCAGACACCTGGTTTGCAGCCAAGGCTTTAACCATGACTACCCCACTTCCCCAAAGAGGATTTTGGAGACCTGGGGCCCAACCCTCCTGGCGAGCTCCAAGCCGGTCACAGGACGTTGCTGAGAGCCAGCACACTGTCGCCATTCTGCTCTAGATAATTTCTGGTTTGGGTCTGTCCCATGCATCACAGGCTGTCCACCAGCGTCGCTGGTCTCTACGTGGTAAGGTCCACAGGTGTCCCCACCCAACTGTCTCCAGACATTGTTGAGTGTCTCCAGGGGGAAAATGCACCAGGGCTGAGCACTGCTGCTGTTTGGGAAGTTGGCACCAGCGAGGGAGTCGATGCCAAAGAGGGATAATAATTAAAATAATGCTAATAAATACAATGGTAGCAGTGGCTGTAGAAACAATAATTTTAATAATCACACCATGACAAGAGTAAATACAGTAGCAATAAGAGTACTCTTCATGCTGCATTACAGTGTAGCCGTGACACACAGCACGGGGTGAGCAGCACAGATCATGTAATGACATAACTGCAGAGAGGGAAGCCCTGGGATCCTGCTGCCCAGAGTAGCCTCTCAAGGTCATGGCCTTTGCAAAGGCCACCTCTAAGGTCCCAGAGCAAGACCCGACAGTCTCAATGTGCACCTACAGCATCCCACAGTGAAAGGAAAGCCAAGTGTGGGAACACGGAGGAGCTAATGGCTTGTCCACCATGACGCCCTTGACCTCCAACAGGAACAAGCCTGCAGGTGGGGCCTCTCTGGAAACTCACCCAGACCAGGCTGGGCAGGGGCCTTGGGGATGAGGTCCTGCACTGAAAGCTGCAGGGCCTGGGCTGTCCCTGCACCTCCCAGAGGCACAGACCTTTCCACCTGGGCCATCAAGGGCAAGCAAGGGTCTCTTCCTACTCAAACACCCTCGGGCCTCCAGCCGCCTCCCCCTCCCAGGGTGACAGCACGTCCTAGCCCTCCAGTAGCTCAGTGCATGGGCTCATCAGAGTCCCCACCCCAGGCCCTCGGAGGGGCAGGGCTTCCAGAAGGCTGAGTTCACGTTCACCGTTCACCGAAGGGAAGTCGGAAAAGGCAGCCCAGGCAGAGAGAATGCCATTCAAAGGCCGGGGGAGGAAAGGCCTGGCCTCCATGGGGTTGGGATGGGGAACTCTCTAGAGGAGCAGAGGGAGCGAGCTGGGCTGAGAGAGGAGGTGGGTGGATCTCCAGGCTACCGATGGCCAGGCAAGGCCTCTTCCTGGTGCAGAAGAAGGTGGGCCTGCAGTCCTGGGCACACAGGGCCCCGCTCCCCCACACTAGGGCCATCTCCCAACTTTCACAACTCTAGTCCTCCACCTTAGCCAAGAAATGGGAGGAAGAAAGAGTGAGCAGGAAGAGCTCTGAGCCCTGGTCCGGGAGTCTTCCACCCCCAACCCCACCTGGGAAACAAAACCCAGGACAGGAACCACCAAGGCTGCTGGGGACTGGGGGCAGCCTTTCTGGGGGCCTGTCCACGGGCCCCTTCCTGTTCCCACAGGCCTCTGGACCTCCCACAGGCATCTCCCTCCCACTTCAGGTGTGCCTCCCTGCTCCACACACATGCACGCTTGCACACACACAAGCACCCACACCATGTATACATACATGGACATGCAGTCACACCGCATATATACACATGTGCACACACACCAAGTATAGACACCGACACATACACACACCATGTATATACACGGGCACAGAAGCACACACACTCTCCCAGGCTTGTGGGGGCAACAGCGAGGAGGTGACTTTGTAGCTGCGCACAACAGACAACTGAAAATCAAGATGACACGATCCTTTCAGCCAGCCTGGAAACTGCCCCCCAAGATTGCTGTGCTGTCCCCTTTCCACCAACAGCCCAGGGAGGCCTAGAAACATGCTCCACGTGAAACTGCACCAGCTCCCTTCAGCCCTCCCCTGACTTGGCGTCTGGGTCCTCCTGGTGGTCCGGCCGCCCCAGGCCTGGGCCCTTCCCCCCAGGCTCCCTCAGGTCCACGGGGAGGAGGGGCAGAAGGAGGGGGTCCCTACTCCCGGGCAGAAGCAGCGAGGGGCGCTTGGGGCTTTGATCGCCTGGGGCTGCTGAGGAGGGCTCTCCCTGCGGGAGTGGCCTGAGGACGCAGGGGACGGGCAAGGAGGGCCTCGCTCCAGACGGTTTCCCAGGGGCGGGGAATTCAGTGGGCCGATGCCCCTTCAGGACAGCCCACCCCCAAGTCTGGTTAAATATTGGAATCCAGTGGAATTCCAAGCAGAAAGGGCCTGTTGAGAGTCTGTGTCTGTGTGTATCCAGGTAAAACTGCAGTGTGAGTGTGTGTGCAATGTGTCTATGTCACTGTGTTGGCTGGGGGATGTCTGTGTGTGTCTGTGTTCCAGGGGGCTATTTTGTGTCTCTGTGTGTGTCTCTGTTCTCTGTGTTTCCTGTGGGGTGTTTTGTGTGTCTGTGTGTGTCTGTGTTCCACGTGGGGTGTTTTGTGTATAGAGGTGCCACCTCCCCGTGACGCCGAATGAAGAAAGCCCGTGGAGACAGAGCCCACGTGGGTATGAGGATGGGGGGGGCTCAGAGTTTCTCTGCTTCTCCCCACATTTCCTCGCTCACAAGCCCAATGACCACCAATAACTCCAAAGAGCAGGAGACATCCAGGACCATCCGAGCATCCTGAGGAAGCAGAGAGCCCGCACACCACTGCAAAGGGTCTGGAGTGTTGTGTGCTGTTTTTTAAAATGAGGAGAACAGAGGCAGGCCAGGTGGCCCAGGGCTCCCTGTCCTTGGCCTGACCCTCAGCCGCCCCAAGTGACCCCAGATGGCCCCAGTGACAGCCTCCTGTGCTGCTATGCCCATGCACACAGCCTGTTTGTGAGGTTGCTAGGAGGTTTCCTTGGCAACTGATAAGGGATGAGGGAAGCCTAGCTTCCCGCATCCCCTCCACTGGTGGGGGCTGAGTCCCCATGGCCCCCTGGTATCAGCTGCCCACGCAGACCCAGGAGCCGACTCCCTGGGAGCACTGGATGCACAGGAGCAGAATGGCTTGAGGATGGAGAACAAACAAAAATGGGCTAGGGCAGCTGGGAGAGCATGGGGCCGGGTGCAGAACCCCCCAAGATGGCACCTACTCACTGGGCGTCAGCTTGTCCAGCCACCCCTTAGCCTTGTGACAGGGTGGCTGAGTTTCCCTGTGGCCACAGACAAGGAAACTGAGGCTGAAAGCTACGGACTCCAGCTCCCCAGCCAAGCTCCTTGGTCTGCCATCAGGGTGCCCAGTGCTGGCTGGGCCCAGAGCCTCTTACCCTGACCACTCGTCCCCCAGAGTGTTCTCTAACACCTCCATCTGAGAGCAAGGATACCGAGGCACAGAGAGGCCAAGGGTCTGGGCCCAGGTCACACAGCGCCGCAGGGATGGTGGAGGGCATGGAGCGAGGGAGCTGTCAGGGTGCGGCCAGAACACCTGGTCTGAGGTGCAGCCCAGGGAGGTGCAGCCCAGGGGACACGCTGACGCAGATGGGGACAATGGAGAGTCATGTCAGTAAATACCTAGGCGGTGGAGCTGGCGCGGAGATACTGCTGGGGGAGCAGAGTGGGGGGAGGCAGTGGCCGTGTGGAAACACGCAGAGAGAGCGGAGCCCATCCCCAGTCCCAGGGTGCAGGCAGTGCGCCCCATACTCCCCTGTGGTCACAGCCCATCTCTCTGCTCTCTCAAAGCAGCCCTTGACGGGCCAGGCAAGAGAGGCTTGCATCCTGTCACGCGGGGCAACTGAGGCCCCAGGAGGCCTAGCTAAGGTCACCCAGCTTCCAAGAGACAGAACTGGCCCCTGACCGGTGCCCCCTGCGACTCTCCTACCTCCTGGCCCCGTGAGTTCCCACCAGCGACAGTCTCTGATCCTGTGCCCGGTGCTGTGCCCTCCAGTAGGGGGGACACCTGGCCAAGTGCCTCAACACACAGGCCCCTCAGCCCCTGACATCAGACGCCTGTGAATAAGAGCAGCCGTCACCACCGCGTTTGGCAGATGGGGAAACCGAGGCTCAAGGGGCACAAGGGAGTCAGTGGAGGAGGGAAGGGGGCCTGAGCCCAGGGCCACATAGGCCCCTCACCTGCAGCCTGTGCCTCCACCCCACAACCCCAGCCAGAAAGTAAGAGGGAAGAAACAGCAAGAAGGAAGGAAAAGCCCCCAGAAGGGATGGGTGGTCCCGGCTGAGCCCCACCATGGGCTGCTCCTCATCTGCAGGTGGGGGTGTGAGGCTTCTGCTCCCTCTGCGGAAGCAGCGTTGCTATGGTGACCACTGTTACCTGGCAACCAAGCTGCGTCCTCCCGGGCACCTGCTGTCTCTCCTCTGGCTCTGGGGACAGATGTGTGTCCAGGAGCTCCCTTGTCTCAGAAAACTCACCTGTGACAACTCAGGTAGGCCAAGGCGGAGGGAACGGGCAGAGACCCTCCTGAGCATGTGAGAATCAGAAGTGGAACTAGGTTTTCATTATTTTCAAAACTGGGAATAATTGTATTGATTTATAAGATAACAAAAATAACACAGTAAAAACATTTTCAAACAATATAGGAAAGTATACAAACAAAGGTAAGAGTCATGGCCATCTCGCTTTGGTGGTGTCCCCCGGTCATCCCTCCGCATGCCAGGTGCCTGGGGCAGCTCACTGGGCGTGCACAGAACTCCCGCTCCAGGCCGGCTGGGCACAGGGCCCCTGAGGCCGGAGACCCCCGTGTCGAGCGGGGCTCACAGGCAACCAGGCAAGGAGAGCCCCACCCTAAGGGAGGAAGCATCCCCTCCACAGTAAAGGGCAGGCTTTGTGGCGTGTAGCGGAGAAAGAGCACGCTCCACCAGGAAATAAGGGCAGGATTCCTGAAGCAGGCCCCTTTGGGGCTGAGATAAAAAGAAAGGATTAGGAAATGCAAATAAAGTGTGAGGAGAGAGAAGAAAACTCTACGTGGGCATCGGCACGGAGGCAGGACTGTGCTACCCACACCCAGAGTCCACTGAGGTCCCGGGAGCATGGAATGCCCCTACATGCCCCTCTGGGAAAAGCTGGAGGGAAGAGATCCTAAGGGCCTGGGGCAGGAGGACACAGGGGACAGGGAAGGAAGAACAGGAGAGTAGGGACAGGGGGATGGACCACATGGCTGGGCACTGATATGTGCGGGATGCCGCTCAGACTTAAACCACACCAGCCCCACTTCACAGTGTGGCAAACTGTGAATTAGTAAAACTTTCCAAAGACAACAGCCAGTGAGGGGTGGCACCTCAGTGGCACCCCCTGGTTCAGCCCCTCAGCCCATTCCAGCCGCTAGCTCAGGGCTGCCCCGGCCCCACCCACCCCATGCCACCACCACCATTTGTCTTGGAAATACACTTACTAGGCACAGGCATGCCGGGTCTCCCTGGGGACAATGTGCTCTGCAGCCTGGGACCTCTGGGGCCTCTTTGGGGACATTTGGTTTGCGTCCAGGCCCACGCTGACCCGGTGCCCAGGGCATGTGTGACCGTGTGAGCCTGCGCCATGGAGGCCTTGGGCAGAGGCGGCCACACGAGGCAGAGGTGGTTGGGCACACAGAGGATGAGGTTCCTCCACCCCAGGAGGCCCTTCGGCATGACGGGGCATGAGCCGCCCCTGCAGGCTGGGCGTCAGTCACAGTCCTGAAACAAGAGGGCTGTCCTCCCTCCACTCCTTTAAGTTTAAATGAGCATTTAAGTTTAATCCATTTACATGAGCACATGCTCCGTGCCAGGCTCGGGTGTACTCAGCATTCTGCAGAGGGTTTCCTGACCCTCCCCTCTTCCTGCCCCTGGGGAGCTGCCCACTGCTGTCTCCTGTCCGCCCTGGGCTCTGCACACACGTCCACCTGTGACCCCTTCTGGCAGCTATTCATCACTTTCCTGGTCTCCGACACCGTGCCGTGAGCTCCCCTAGGGCAAGACTCCAGCATGGCACCAGGACAGACAGAGGTCCAGGGACTAGGAGAGTGAGCATGGCAGCTTCCATGGCTGGGCACAGGGAAGCCTTCCCATCTACGCCCTGTCCATGGAGCTGGAGTTAACCAAGGACGAGTGAAGACAACCCCCACAGCAGGAACGAGGGACAGCACGTACAAGTCCAGAGGACATGTCAAGGAACTGTGGATGGCTCCCAAAGTGAGGGGCGCTGGGTGTGAGACCACCTAGTCAGAGGCTGAGTGGTTAGCAGGTGTCTGCCACCCGGAGCCAGGCTGAGGAGCCCTGACCGTACACCCAGTGGCTGGAGCTGACAGGCAGGCAATGAACCCGAAGGTGGGCCCTCGGGACTGTGTCTTCCTGCCCCATGTTCATGGTGAGATGGAAGAGGGAGTGCAACTTGCCGAAGGCTGCAGGGCACTGCAGTGGGGGCGAGGCACACGACCCGCCAGCCACTGGGCCATCCTGGGGCACACACTGCTCCTAGCCAGGGTCACTGCATGGCTCCTGGCTCCAGAGGACTCTGGTCCAGGGCCCAGTGGGGTCTGCACTCGGGGGCCTCTGCCAGCTCTGGCTAGGGCCACAGTGGGGCTCCAAGCAGAATCCTCCAAACCCCCACCTCCCTAGCCTGGGGGCTCGCTTAGGAAGCCCCACCCCTCAGCCCTGCACAGGCTGGGGGCAGAGTCAGGGAGGGGCCAGACCTCCCGGCATCTGCCCACTGCACGGGGCCTTCTTCCCGCGGGCCTGGCCTCTTGGCCTTCTCAGTCTTGCTCCACTGATAGATGCCCCTGGACCTGGGCCACCGGGAGGGGGGACTTGGGAGTGAGGAGAGAGGTGGCCACAGCCCACCCAGGGTACCCCTGCCAGGGGAAGCATGTCCCACCCCCTCTGGGGTGCTCCCCCGGCCGTGCTGCCCCCACAGCGAAAATGCCCACCACTCCTCACAACCCCCGCAAACACACTTGCAGGCATGCGATGATGCGTAAGGCCCCACCCTCGGGTGCCCCAGGGAGGACCTAGCTGTCCCTTGGCACAGACACTGGGGCCTCTGATTTTGGCCCCCTCCTGCAGACGCCCCGTTTGATCTGATTAGCATTCAGCAGGAAACGTTTCCGTTGCAGCCCAGAAAGGCCTTTTCTTCCCCTCCCAGGCAGGCTACCAACACCAGCCCAGGCAGCCTCAGGAAGCCCATTCCCATGGAGAAAGGGGGGCTTCAGCCTGGCAGGCTGCCCAGAGGAGGCAAGGGCAGGTGGTGGGCACCCTTCCCCAGGCTGAGGGTCGTCCCTCCCTCCTTCGGCATCCTCTGAGCATTTCCCCAGGGTCAGGAGCACAGGGTCCAGACCCACTCCTGCCTGGGGGGTGGGTCACCCAGTCCGAGGATCACGTCCTGGAGTGTTCCGGGCTGGAGAGGAACCCACCCTGCCTGCGGGCCTGAGAGGGCTTCCAGGAGGCGGCGGTGTGTGGGCCAAGCCTCGGTGACAACCAGGGGCAGACAAAGAGGAGGACAGCTGGTGAAGGACACCAGAGGCCACCCACAGACCCTCGGGGTTGGGAGGGGCGTCCAGGGGACAGGCTGGGATGGGAGCTGCTGATGCTGATGGGGCAGAGACACCAATGGGGAACATGCACCTCAGGACAGAGGCCCCCACACCCCAGGTGAGCAGGGCACCAGGCGGAGGCAGCACAGACCACTGGCCAGGGTCCTGGGCTGGGGCCAGCTGTGCCCTGATGGTCTCAGAGCTGCAAGTCCTAAACCTGGGAGCCTGTGAGGGTGACCTTGTTTGGAGAGAGGATGCTGGCATCCTAGGTTATCTGGTGAGGCCTGAATCCCGTGACGTGTCCTAGTAGGAGGAGATACAGGAGAAACCTGTGAAGATGGAGCATGCTGCTACAAGCCAGGGTCCCCCGGAGCCACCGGGAGCTGGAGGCGCAGGCAGGACCCTCTCTTAGAGCCTCAGGAGGAAGCCTGCAACAGGGCTGGGGCGTCTGTCTCCAGGCTGTGAGAGAGCACATTTCTATGCTTTCCAGCCACCCCATCTGGGGCAATTTGCTTTGACAGCCCAGGACACTGACGCAGG
Organism: Smutsia gigantea; assembly: GCA_032199065.1. NCBI lineage: Eukaryota > Metazoa > Chordata > Mammalia > Pholidota > Manidae > Smutsia > Smutsia gigantea. Next base: position 221,729 of record JAVSCE010003551.1, read on the forward strand.
GAGCTTGGACACTGACACAGCGTGGGAGTGGTGGAAAGGTGCCGGGGTGGTAAGGGAGAGCACAGGGGTGGCCCAGGCGAGTCCGGGGTGGGACAAGGAGGCCCCCACAGTGCTCTTGAATAACGTTCCCATGGCCTGACCCCTCACCCAGCCGCCACATGGCTGAGGCCCCACAGAACCCGCAGCTCACCCTGAAGCATCGCCCAGAAGACCAGGCCGTTGGGGCCCACAAGCCATCTGGGCTCAACCCCTCCAAGAGCCCTTTCAGGTTCGCAGCTCTTGGGCAAACTGTGTGGAAAGCGGAGGCCCAGAGAGGGTCGGGGCCCCAGCGGGATGTGACGGTCTGAAGGCCCCTGGAGCCCCAGACCTGGGGGCCCACGCCTCTCAGCACCACCCTGCCCAGGGCTGCGTCCTGGAACCTGGTGCCAAGGCTCCTAGCCCTCGGGTGGGGCGACGGCGCCCCCTGCTGGCCCAGTGCCCTGCATCTGCCTGGCTTGGGCGGACCGCAGGGCCCCAGGGCCCCAGGACCGCAGGACAGCAGGCATTTGGCACCAACCACCAGGAAATCTGTGGCCAGAATTCGGGGCGGTCCAGGTTTCCCAGCGTAATGGGACGAGCACGTTACCATTTGCTTAACCAACTGCATACTTGCCGCTTGTCCTCATCCTCACCTGTTGCACATCTGAGCACCGTGGGCACCTCGGGTGCCTCCTCTCAGGCAGTCCTTCCCACCCCGCTGTGAGGAAACCCGAGATCACCCCAGGACCCCTCCCACAGCCTGGGCCGCCCCAGCACCGGGCCCCGGGCCGGGTCCATGCTGTTCCCCACCAGAGCCCGCACACAGCGAGAAGAGTTTGCTGAAGTGCTGAATGGTTAGCCCGGGGATGCTCAGAGGGTGCCGATGTGGGTGCTCAGCCCCTCCTCCGCAGGGCCCACACCTGGGCTTTCATCCGCTACACCTGTACGTGATGGCACCTGCGGGGGCCCAGGGCCTGCGGAGCCCCCAGGAGGGGCAGTCGGCTCTCCTGCCCGGTGCTGGGCCTCCCGGCCGGATCAGTGGGGCTCTGCTGCCACCCCGCGGCGGATAAGGAAAAGGCAGCGCCCCCGCTTGGGCGGCGAAGGGTGGGGCCGAGCAGTGGAGGCGGAGGTGGGGACAGAGCAGCAGGAGCAGGGGTGCAAGTTCCCGCCTGTTTGGATGCCTGAACGACTGTGCCCCACCTCTGCACCGTTCTCCAAGGAGCTACTCCCTCTGTTCACCCTGTGGGCACGGGCCAAAGGGACGTGAACATGACCGTGTGTCTGGTGAGTGGCAGGGACGCCCAGGGTGGGTGTCCAAATGCCAAAGGTCCTCCCAGAAATCCCCAAGCCAAGGTGGGACGACGCTGACCCATCCTCAGGTGGACCCGTGGAGAGGTGACAGAGGCTGCTCCAAGGGCAGCTGGGGGTTGGGCCCCAGCACCTCCACCAGGTCCTTCCTCCAAGTGGATTTGTCTCATCCTTTGTCCAGGGCTTGCGAACGCGGCTTCCAATCCCCTTTGCCCCCAGGGACCCCTGCTTTGTAGACAAGCAGGAGCCTCCGTGGACAGAGACCCGGACTCTGCACCCACGGTGTCTGGGACATGGGTGGGGGTCTAGTCGCACCTCTCAGTGTGCAGGTGGCCTAAGAGGAGGCGTTGTGCCGTCAGACCCAGATTCAAATCCCAGCCTGGCCACCGTCCCACTCTGTGACCCGCTTACCCCCTGCCTGAGCCTCCACTCCTGCACATGTAAGTCAGGGTGGAGGTTCCCACCTCTTAGGACTAAAGATGACACATACAGAGTGCCTGGCCAAGGCTCAGCACCCAGGCGGAGCCCCACAGAACTCCCCCAGCACCTGCTGGGCTCCTGCTTAGCAGTCTGCTCGCCGCCCCAGAGGCACCCAAGTTAATGCCCCCCAAGGCAGGGGAGCAGGTGGGTGCCGGGGAACACCCTGAGGCCAATGCTCACCCCCCACATGCCCTCCGGGAGGGTCCGCAAAGCCCTGTAGCCCTGGGGAGTCCTCCCCTGAACCCTTCTCCTGTCCCCCACCCAAGGTCAGGCCATCTCCGTCTCTGCCCTGAATTTTAAACCACGCATCAGAGCCCGCTGCTCCCCGCTGAAACACAAAAGGCCACGTTATCTCTCCTTTTGTATGTACTGTCCAGAATAGGCAAATCCACAGACAGAAACCAGACTCGTGGTTTCCAGAGCTGGGGAAGGAAAGAAAATGGGAGTGGCTGCAATGGAAGTGAAGATGTTCTAGAATCAGATGGTGGTGATGGTTGCACAACTTTGTGAATCTACGTGAAACCACACTGCACACTTGAAAATGGTAAATGCTGTAATATGTAAATTGATCTGTTTTTTTAAAGGAGCTCCAAACTCCTTAGCCAGCATTTGGGACCCTCCAGGTCAGGCCCCCAGCCTCTCCTGCCTTATCTCCTACTCATCCTTGCCACGTTGTCACCCGCCCCGGAAAGTCACATCCCAGCCTCACTGGGCACCCCTCATCACAGCACTCGTCACCCGGCCCTGAGGGTCTGTGTCTGCCCCCATCTCCCCCATCCTACCATGAGTACCCCAAGGCCAAGGACCAGACTAGCTACCCCAGCGTCCACAGCACCCAGCAGGGGCTCCACAGAGCAAACATCAAACAAGGAGCAGGGATGGACGGATGGATGGAAGGATGTGTAGGTTATAAATGGACAGACAAGTGAATGGGTGCATGGGTAAATAGATAGAAGGGCTGGTGTTCCGGAACTTAGAAAGTCCATCTAGTGACCCTGTTTTCAGACAAGGGAAAGGCCCCCTTAATTCCTGTATCATCTCTATGGCTCCAGTGGCTCCAGGCTGGACAAGGGCAGTAGGAGGGGACAGTCAGGCCAAATGTAAGGAGGGTAAGAGTCAGCACCCCTCTTCACCCTAGATTTCACAGACCAGCTAAGCCTCCCTTGCGAGGGTCACAGGCAGTGAAAGCAGGACCCACGGGAGCATCCGCAGAGCAGACAGGCCCTGCTCTAAGCCAAGGGGTGCCAAGGGCCCTGGTCTGGGATGGGAGTGGACTAAGGGTTCAGGCCTGGGCTCTCTGATAAACCAGGGGAAGGTGAGGACTCAGGACAGAGACACACCCCCAAACTGGGCCTCCACTGTCTCCATCCTCATGGATACACAGTATCCCCCTCTGCACACATGCGTGTGCACCCACACACCAGCCAGCCAGAGGACACACCAGTCAGCTCGGCCCACAGCCCCCCGTGCCCCTGCTCTCAAAGGAGACCCCACCACCACCATCTGAGGGGGATTGTTTTCTGCCTGGTTCCTGGCGTGGGGCTCCTGAAACCCCCATAAATTCCTAAGTTATAAGAGCATTGGGAACATCTTTTATTCTGGGGGGGGCTCCTGGATAGGGGCTGGTCACCACAGAGGCCAAGCCATGATCAAAACTTGCCATTTTCAGGCCCACCCCACATTCTCCAGAGAAGGCAGAGGGGCTGGAAATGGAGTTAATGACTGCACATGCCCACACGACGAAGCCTCCATAAAATCCCAGCAGTAGGGGTTTGGAGAGCTTTGGTGAACACGCCCACCTACCAGGAGGTTGACTCACCCGACCCCATGGGGCCAGGAGCTCCTGCGGTCGGGACCACCCAGACCTTGCCCTGTGTGTGTCTTCACCTGGCTGTCCTTCTGTACCTTCAGCATATCCCTAACAAACTGACGATCATAAGCACGTCTCCCCTGAACTCTGTAAGCTGCCCTAAGAAATGATAGAATCCAAGGGGGAGGAGATCGATGCAACCTCCAAATGGTGGCCACATCAGAGAGAAGTTGTGGCTAACCTGGGGGCTACAACTTGCGTTGGCATATGACGTGGTCGGGGAGATCCCATGGAGCTGAGCCCATCACCTGTGGGGTCTGATGTTATCCCCAGGTAGGTACTGTCAGAGCTGAGTTAAATTGTAGGACAGCCAGGTGGTGTCCCAGAACCGCTTGGTGTGGGAAAAACCCCCACACACCTAGTGTCAGAAGCGTGGTGAGTGTGTGTGAGAGTACAGGAGATGCACGGGTGAGGACTGTGGGTTTTTTAGTTCAGCAGGCAAGGCTGGCTGCATTGTGCCCATTTCACAGAAAGGCAAACAGGTTCCCCAAACTGAGGGGCTAGGTCTGGGGCCAGGACCCCTTGACCAGGACTTCCACTCCCTTGTCTACAAAAACCAAGGATCCCTCAAAGGGAGCCCTGCAGATGCCCCCATCCCACCTCCATCCATGTCCTTGTCCATCCATCAGCAGTGGCAAAGCTCATTTTCAGCTTGTTCCCAAGGCCGGCCCTGCAGAGGTTTCCCTAGCACCTATCATGTGATGACACCACGTCCTGCACTGAAGATACAAGGGGGAACTCCACCCAAGACGAGGGATTGTGGCATTGCCGGGGCCCTGCGCTGGAAAGGCTGACTTGGTGGGATTGGGTGCTTTCTTTTTAAAGATTCAACCGGACCGGGACCAGGTTTAAAAGCAAAATAGAAACAGCTATTACAATGTGATTATTTCCACTCTGCATACGTCCCCCACCCCGACCCCTCGGCAGACAGAGGTGGAGTAGGGAGCTCAGCAGGGGCCCAGACTAGAGGCTGGGGGGCATGTAAGGAGCCGGGAATGGGGAAGGCAGGTGTTAGGGCGCCTCAGCAGAAAGCGGATCCCGAGCATCCGTGCAATGAGGGGGTGACGTTAAATGTTGGCTGCAGGTTGTGACCCTCTGTCCACATGGTGGGGCTTTGGCAAGAGCCTGCTGTAGACTGAAATGATGCAAGATTCGGCTCTTCTGAGCTGACGTGGGGCCGCTCTTGGTCCATGAGCAACTGCATGTCTGTGTCCTCTTGCTATCAAAATACACATTATCACCAGACCTGGGGAAATGCTCATTTGGAAAGCCAGAAAAAACAGAAACTTTCCTTCTTGTGGGGAGCACGAGGACCATCACTGATAACAATTGAGTGCATTTCTTTTGGGTCTTTTCTTCATCTTTACATTTTGTATCATCTTGATAATACCCGATAGTATTTTGAATCTAAGTGTCTTTTTAAAAATTCAGTGTGATTACAAAAGCATTGTCCCACGTCTTCAAAAACTCTTTGTAAACTGACTCCTAATGGACGCAGCCTATTCCAGAGAGGGGGTGTCTTATCACCTCACCTTTCATTTTTGTTGAGCATATTTTCTTCTACTACAGATGATGTTCTGATGAACAGTGTGAAAGGTTTCCCAGGTTTCGAAGAACTTCCTCAGCTTGGGTTTCCAGACAGGGAATTACCAGCTCACTTCCTGAAACACACAGCCAACGTGGCCTCCAGCACGTTTGTAGAAGTTTACATTCCCACCAGAGGCACCCCCTCGCCCTGCCGGTGTTCTGCCTGCCCAGACCCATCACCTCCCGCCCACGATGTGGCTGAGTTGAGCTTGAAGGGAGATCACCCTGCTCAAGGGGACGAGACACGCCCAGGTGCCCCAGCTGGCGCTCCGGCCGCCCCTGGGAATCGCCTCCTCTGGGCCTGGCTGGGACTGGGGGAGCTGAGGGCCTGGGAGGCTGGGGGTGGGGACTGGTGGCTGGGGGAGGACGCTGCTTGGTTTGAGAAGCCCGCTGATCTGGGTCTACGGCCTTGGGCAGTGGCTTCCTAACCTGCAAAAGGGGACAACGGGAGGGTCATGAGAGAAGGCATGGACAGTAGGCTTAGGCAGCAACTGGCCACTGCATTTCTGCCTTTCACCGCCTGTTCCCTGGCTGGCCTGCCGGGAAGGCCCCCATCGAGGGGATGCACTGTTCCCTGGTCCAAAGCCACTCCCACCTCTTCCCAGAACAGCAACACATCAAACACACTGGACTCCTGGACTTCATTAGCAACTGATTTATTTCTCTTTGCCTAGCAGAAGTTTCCATTTAACAAGAGAAGCCTTTTTCAAATTACATGTCCCCTCCACCAGCTACACGGTTTGGAGGCTGAAGGGAGATGGGGTTTGTCAAGATCCACGGGTCTCAGAACCTCTGCCTATTTCAGTGGCCAGGGTTCCGTCAAGGGCCTGCCTGCTCTGCCTCCAGATGGAATGACACCCATCACCAGCTCCAGCCCTGGCTGGGTTTCCAGGGTCCCAGCTCGGGGCGGGGCCAGACAACCACTGGTTTGCCCTCTCACCCACTGGCCTGCATCCCTCATGTCTTCTGTGTGGGGCTGGGCTGGAGACAGAAACAAATCAGACAAACCCATCCCACCAAGTTACAGGCTCTGGAGGAGAGAGAGGCATGGGAAATATGTAATCACATTCACAGTTATTGAAAATACATTTTCTGAGCACTTATTATGGGTCACAAGCTGTCCTGGGAAATTCATTATGGGAATTCTGTGAGCTGGACACTGAATTTGTCCCAGGCCCTTTCTGGCCAAGGCAGAGAAAAGCCCAGCAAGGACCAGGGCCCACCCAGGGTCACACTCAGGCCACCGTTAGGAACCCAGGACTCAGATGTCCCACCTGTCTAGCTTTGCTGATGCTCTGATGGGGCATGCAGGGAGGCCGGGGTGGTCCTGCTTCCGGGCCTCCTTCTGTCATAGACAAAGTCCCCGTGAGCCCCTGGGGCAGAGCCAACCTGGGAGCAAGTGAGAGCACCTGTCCTGGAGAGCCAGGGAGGGGAGCCGGGGAAGGCTGGTTCCTGCAGGCGGGCGCAGCAGGAAGCACCTGTGGGGAAATGGAGGGGCGGGAGGGGAGGGCAGAGGTCAGCTCCACAGCCCACTCTCTGTGGAAGCCAGGGTGGAGACACTGCTGCAAACTGGGGCCATGGCAGCTGGGGCCAAGCCCGGCTGCAGGGCCTGACAGTCCTATGGTGGGCCACTGCCCTGTTCTCAAACTGCTCCAACCTGACAGCCCCAGCAGAGGAGCTGCTGGCAGACCCAGAGGCTATGAGCCTCTCTCAGGGGTGGCTGTGTACCTGTGGCTTGTCCTGGAGGGTGAGATGAAGTGTTCTGGGCAGGGACAGGGTGGAGGACCCAAAGAGACAAGCCTCCCACAGAAATTTCAAGGCCAGCTTTTAAAGGAGATGGGTAAGAACTGGCAGAATTTCTTTCCTACGTAACTTCAGTGTGTTCTGGATCCACCTTTTTGGGGAAATGGGGGTTCCTACGTCCAGGATCCTCACCTGACCCTAAACCTCTTGATGATGTCATTTCCCTACTGCTTGGCTACTGCCTCCACACCCGCTGGCAATGAGCTAGTACTGACTGAGTCACTGTATAGAGAGCTCTGCCCAGGGCTCTGGGTGGAGGCAGAGATGGGAGTGGATTATGGACCTGCAGACTGCTGGACGCAGACAGGATTCTAGTGCTCGGCCTGCCGTCAGGAGTATAAAGCCGAGTAGAAACCCTTTCACCCCAAGAACGTTCCATTGTCATTTCTCGGCCTCACTGAATCCGTAGTGAACTTGCCCAGAGCTGAAATCCTCAGGCAAGACAATCTTCCTGCCTTAACTCTGCTCCAAACTGAGGCACCCAACCTCCAGCCTCCAAGAACCCAGTCCCCAAGTGGACAGTCCAGTCAAGGCAACAGAGAAGAGGATAAGGGAAGTGGACAAGAAAGGTCTTTCTCCAACCTGAATCCCGCAATGAGAGCTCAGGTGGTGGCCGGGAGCAGTGAGCCAGCCGCCTCTAGCAGCAGTCAGTGTGCTCTGGATGCCCAGAGGCCAACAAGCCCAGGGGAGAGTCTACGTGTGTGCGTGCGTGTGTGTGTGTGTTGGGGAGCAGGGAATTATAACAAGGTACACCCCAAACTCCTCATCAGGAGGCCCCCTGTGGGCAGTGCTGTGTCCGGGACTCTGGCCGGTCGGACCGGTGGAATGCACCAGGAGCTCCCAAGGCTCCAGGCAACAGCCATAAAGGTGGAGCATCTCTGAAAGCCAGCTAGGAGTTTTGCTCTCAGTAGCTGAAACCACTCAACACCTGCAAAATGTGGCTTACTTGGTCCCTACTTTCCAGGTGGACCAAGGAGGTGAATGACCTGCTCAAGTTCACACAGCTGGCTGGGGTGGAGCCAGGGTGCGGACACAGGCCTGGCTGACAGTCTGGGCTGAGAACTCCCGTCCTCCCCTTCTGTAGTCCTCCATTCAAGAAATCTTTATGGCAAGCCCTGTGCTAGATCCTGGTCAGACACAAGTTCATGGAGAAGCACCCAGGCGAGTGTCTCCCGCTGCAGATGCTCCAGGCTCTCCCCATACCCAGCTTCTTTGGGAGGATTTCACACATTTGCCTACATGGCTTGTGTCTTTACATTTTATTTTATTCAACAAACTTCGACCAAAATATTCACTCCATTTCGCTCCTCTTTCCTAAATTGCATATATTCACTCCTGGACCAGGCCTGGGGTGGGGTGCCATGAGCAGTTAAGTCAGGCCCTGGGTCACAGCCCCAAAATGGGGATGATGCAGGGCTCCAGTGAGGAGGGGAGGGGGGCTGAGAAGGGGCCGCCGGGGCTGGTGCCAAGGCTGGGGACCCCAAACTGGGTCCAAGCCCTCGTGAGAGAGATTGATACCCCATCCTACCACTGCGAAAAGTGAGGCTCAGGTCATGCGACCCAATGTCCCAGAAGACACTCAGGTTCGGGGGCTGTAGCCCCACCCCAGAGAAGCCTACAGCAGGTGCCCTGTCTACAGTGCCCTCCTGGTCCTGTCACGAATCCCTATGTCCTCTCAGGACCAGAGTCCAAAACCCTCGGGGAGCACAGATTGTTCAGAGAGCCTTGTGCACAGACTCTCCTCCCCCATGAGGATCTCACCTTCTCCCTTATCTGCTCCAGCTGGCTGGACACTGTGCCCTGGAGGCAGAGTGCAGCACCTCCTGGGCTTGCTGCCACCCCCACCTGCCTGCACTAAGCACTAGTGAGAGTGAGAGCTTCAAGAACTGGTAGGAGCCCGGAGGACAGGGGGCTTTGCATTGCCCACCACTCAGCCACTGGGAGGGGCCTCCTAGCACACCTTCCCCATCCTGGGCCCTCATTGGCAGGCTGCCAGGGCATTCTCTCCTTCCCCCTCACAGTCCCTGCCTGGCTGCCTCTCTTGTCTTTCTTCCTTGATTTTCACCCTGCAGTTTGCACACTCTCCTCCTCTGTATGATGCTGAACCATCTGTTCAGCCATGAGTTACCCCTTCAAGAATTGGGAAGGTTGGAGATTTACCTGCCCTACCTATAAGCTAACAAGTGAGCATACCACAGTTCCCTGAATGCGTCAGAGGGCAGGAGACACCTGGATCAGAAACAAAGGACTCATGGCATCCACCTGAGCCAAGTATCAGCCTATTTATCCACCAGTCCCCCAAGCCCAGACTCTCACGCGCAACACAGAGCCTTGCGGCACCTGCGTTCTTGGTGGTTGTGTTACAGGGGGTGAACGCTGAGCTCAGGAAACCTAAATCTGTTATAGGAGCCAGTAAGTATGGCTGCCCTTTGCTCTGGAGGGGAAAAGGAGCATATATATACAGGCTGTTCCCTATTCTGTATTGCATAGTGGCCACCCTAAATTCTGTCCACCCAGAACCACTGAATGCAATCTTGGGAAAAGGATCTTTGCAGATGTATCAAGATCCAGTCATACCAGACTAGGGTGGGCCCACATTCCAATACGACTGGTGTCCTTATAAGAAGAAGGAAGTGTGGACACAGACTCACAGGAGGGAAGATGCCATGTGAGGACAGAGGCAGCAGCTGGAGGGATGCGGCCGCAAGCCAGGGAACGCCTCGGGTCACTAGCCATGATGCAGAAGCTGGTAGGAAGGACCCTGTCCTAGAGCCTTCAGGAGTGTGGCCCTGCAGACCCCTTGATGCTGGCCTCCAGAACTGCGTGAGAATAAATTTCTGTTGTTTTAAGCCACCCAGTGTGCAGTCATTTGTTACAACCACCACGGGAACTAACGCATCACAATACAAAGTCCTTGGAGAGGCAGCTGGGAGCCGAAAGCAGAGGCTCTGCTCACCGCACACAGGAAACGGGAGGCCCACCGACACTCCTCTCCAGCCCCCGAAATGCCTTTGCTCACCAGGACTGAAGACCCAGCAGGTGCGCTGGGACCCACCCACCTTTTCTGCCATTTTCTTGCCCTTGGGGGTCTCATCTCTGCCCCAGAGACTCACTGTGGCATTTGACCCCTCTTTGTAAAGGGAATATTGTGCCAGCTGATAAGAATTGTTAAATGCTTCTATCATATCATTGTTACCTACTGGGTTTCCCCCAAGATTGAAGAAAGAATTCTGTGGATTTCAAAAAGATGGAATGTCTGGGGAAAAACCTCTTAGAGGGCAGCTCCGAGAAGGGTAGGGGCTTGTCTGAGGCCAGCTGTGAGTCAGAAACAGGGCGTCAGTTCCTGAACTCCAGCCCTGAGGGCAGCCTCCCGAACTGGTAACTGGGTTCCACCATTCCAAGCAAGGAGGAGCAGAGACGAGGCTCAGAAGTCAGGCAGGGCAGGGACTGCGGGGTGTTACTGGAGGCCAGCCAGATGAGGCAAGGACCTGCTGGTGGGGACAAAGGCATATTTTTAACAAGCAGCATCCTTCGGCCATCTGCTCCTCTTTACACCTGCCTCAGCACAGAGAACTCCTCTGGTTTGTAACACCCAGCCCTCCATCACCCTGCATCTCTTCTTCTGAGGTTTCCACCGTAGAGTCGAGGGCTCTCAAGCCAACAAGTTGTCTGAAAATCCTTGTCATGAAGGCGCTGCCTCTTCAACGGGAGGCAGGGACGTCATCTGTCTCGCTCCCCCGACGGCAGGTGCAGCATAGTATGTCTGTGCGGCGGCTGTGCCGGGGCCAGGGCTGTGCCCTCTGCTCAGCTGACCCCCACTCACTGCACGTGGGTGTGCTGCGCACCCCTCCCCCCCTCCCAGGCACAAGACCCACCACATCAAAGGCTCTTTTGTGACCCCCACAACAAAGGACGTCAGCCGGAGGTTCACCAAAGAAGGTCTATAGCTGGAAAGTGGCCACGCCCGGAAGATGCGGAGGAAAGGAGGGAATTATCGATGCTCTGTTAAGGGAACACTAGGCACATCCTGGCACATTAGCTGCTTCTGTAAAGATCTGTATCTTTCACTTGAGCAATTTTAAACTCTGGAAATTGTAGAGAACTGTTGTGAGTAATGCAGAGATTCTTAGATTCTTACCTATCATCAGGTGGAGGGGTAGTAAGTCCCCCCACCCCAGTGAAGAAGAGCATTTCGGCCTTGACTGCCTGCATGTGTGTCTGCTCTTGGTTATTCCTTTTGATTGTAACATCCTGTCTGTCCCCTCAGTCTAAATACAACCTGGCTCGTGTGCATTTTGTGTTTGTATGAGAGTCTCAAGTTCACCCTTTAACCCACGAACCCTACGTAGGTCCCTGCACCTCCTCAAACCCCAAGGGTGCGTCCAAATCACCTAGAGGGAGAGCTCCTTACAGCCCAGACTTCTGATCCAGAAAGATGGCTGAGGCCTGAAAATCCGCATTTCTAACAAGGTCCTGGGTGCTGCGGCTGTAAAGTCTGAGGTCCACGCCTCTCCCCTGAGCTGACTCTGCTTCCTCCAAGTGGTCCATGGCCACCTTGCTTCTTGGCCTTTAGCTCAAAACAATCCATATACCATACAAATACAACCCACAAGACAGTAAGTGTGGCCATATAAATCTCAGAGAAAGCAGGCTTTAAGACAATGGGTAATACCAGATGTTATGAGGGACGTTTAAAAATGATTAAAGGCCCATTCATTAACGAAACATATAGTCTTAATTGTGAATGTACCTTGTAACAGTTTTAAAATAAGTAAGGCAAAAACTGAAAAAAATAAGGGAGAAAATGGACAAATCCACAATGAGAGTTGGAAACTGTGATACTCATTTTTCAATAGCTGCTAGGACAGTAGACATAAAATAGTAAAGATACAGAAGACTATCACAATATGTCCTCACCAGTATTTATAGAGTAGTACACCAAACAGCTTCAAAATACACATTCTTTTCAAGGACAAACGTAACATTCACCAACACAGATTGTATCCCAGGCCATAAAACAAGTCTAAATACATTTTAAACAATTGGAATCATGCAAAAAATTTCTCTCTCATCACTTTATGTGACAAAAGAAATCTAGAAAAGCTCCCAGTGTTTGGAAATTAAGCAACACACAATAAAATAACCCTGTAAGTCAAAGAAGAAATCCAAGGGAAATTAGAAAATATTTTCAACTGGATGTAAATGAAAATACCACATGTCAAGATTTGTGAGAAGCAGCTCATACAGGATGTCAAAATTTGTGAGAAGCAGCTAATGCAGGGCTTAGAGGGAATTTTACAGCTTTAAATATTTATGTTTTTTTTAAATAAAGGCTTAAAATCAATAATGTAAAGAAACTGGAGAGAGAAAAGCAAATTAAATCCAGTATAAATAGAAGCATAGAAATAATAAAGATACAAAAGAAAATGCATGAAATAGAAAACATATAAACAATAGAGAAAAGTGTGGACAACAAAATAATGGCCGATCAAAGATGGGCATGTCCTAATTCCCTGACTCTATGGACTTTGTTACCATACATGGCAAAGGGGAATTAAGGTAGCAGTTTAAATTAAAGCTGCTAAAATAGGGAGGTTATCCTGGATTATTTGGGTGAAACCTGTGTAATTATAGGGGTCCTTACAAGTGGAAGAGGGAGCAGAAGGACAGAGTAATGACCTGCAAGAAAGGCCCAGGGGTCATTGCTGGCTTTGAAGATGAGAAAGGGGGCCTGAGACAATGCAGCCTCCAGAAGCTGGAAAACACCAGAAGAGATTCTCCCCGGGAGATTCCAGAGAAGGAGAAAACTCTGCAGAGACCTTGAGTTTAGCCTCAGGTGACCCCCATCAGACTTCGGACCTTCAGAATGGTGAGAGAAGACATCTGTGTTGCTCAGCCACGAGTGGTTTGTTACTGCAGCAGTAAGAAATTGATACAAAAAATCCTCAAAGCCAATAATTTGTTCTTTGAAAAGATTAATAAGATAGCTGAAGCCCTAGTAAGACTGATCAAGAAAAAGAAAGAAAACACAAATAAACAATACCAGGAAAGAAGGAACATCATTACAGATCCTACATACATTGAAAGGATAATAAGGGAACGTTATGAGAAATTTTATGCCAATGAATTTGATAACTTAGGTAAAATAAACTCCTTGAAAACCGTAACTTACCAAAAATGACAAAGGAAGAAAATATAAAAGCCCAAGAGCCTTATATCTATTAAAGGAATAAGAATTTATAATTAAAACTTCCTCACTAAGAACACTTCAGGTTTTGGTGGCTTCACCAAACAGGCATTTAAGGAAGAAATAATACCAATTATAGAAGCCCCTTCAGAAACTTAGAGGAGAAAGGAACACATTCCACACTGGTTTATCAAGTTAGAATCACCCTGATAACAACACTAGGCAGAGATAGCTCCAAAAGGAAGAAAAAAAGGAGCAAGAGAAAGAGAAAATTACAAATATAATTCTTGAACATAGATGCAAAATCCTCCACACAATTTTAGCAAATCAAATCCAGCAATACATACAAAGATACCAAGGATCATGAATCATGACAGAGTAGCCTTTTTTCCAGAAATGTAAGACGGGTTTAGTATTCAAAATCAATCCATGTGATTCATTTTATTAACAGGATAAAGGATTTTTAAAAAAACATATGATTTCAATAGATGCAAAAAAAAAGCATGAGACCGAATTCATTCATGATTTCAAAAGCTTTTCATTTTCAGCGATCTAACAATACAAGGGAACGTCACTAACCGGATAAGGGAACTGCAAGAAAACCTATAGCTAACATGTCAGGGAATAGTAAAGCACAAGACTCTGCCAGAGGCACAGGTGGGGGACACAGTGTCAGCCGTCCCACTTCCATTCCACCGTGTCCGGAGGTCCTAGCCAGTCACTTTGTGCCAGCATCCTCCAAGCAGAAAACCCCAGGGAATCTACAAACACCCCCTAGACCTGGCCTCAGTATGGAGGGACAGTGCTTGCCTTTGAGAGGGGCATCAGGGGATTCTGACCGTGGGGGGAGCGTGCCCACAAAGCCTGAGGAGGCAGTTATTTTAAGGCAACCCGGGCCCAGGGTTTCCTGCAGAGGCCAGGCGTGTTGTGCTTGGGAAATCAGAAAGCAGTGATGGAAGACAGATTCTTGGTGGGACTGCCAGGCTGCTCTAATCCACTCCCCGGCCCGGGGGCTTGGGCTGAGGGCAGGGGGTTTGCCGCCAGACTCTCCGAGGGTGCACTCCACTGGAGGTAGGGGCAGGGGCTGGCGGCATGGGAAAGGCCTCAGCCTAGACGGCTTTCAGTCATCCCCTCCCCGCCCCTAGGGCAGCAAGCCATTCCTGCGGAGCGGGGTGAGTGGGTCTGTGGAGAGGAACCCAGCCCATGTGGCTGGCAAGCTGGGTCCTGCCAAGCTCACCCTCTCAGGTACCCCTGCCTCAGCTCAGTGCTTGGACTGGAGCCCAAGACCCTCTCAGGACCCCAGGCCCAGAGTACTTAACTGCGTTCAAGGGCGCCGGCCTGTGGTATGAGCACAGGCCCCAGAGTCCCAAGCCAGGTCTGCCCTCTGTGGGAAACTTCCAGGGAACCCCCAGGAGGAGAGGGGTGGTTCTCCTCTACCTCCACAGGGCCCTTTCGGCCTTCTGACACTAAAGTCCTTGTCACACCGAGGGCTAGAATTGGCTTCTGAGTCTGGCTCCCCTACCCCCAGGGCTCTCCAGGGCTCCCCAGGGCTCCCATCTGCATGTCGGTCCCAGGCACAGAGCCCAGCCTCTGTGGACAGTGGGCCAACGGTCCAGGCCAGCGCTGAAGACAGAGGGATGCCCAGTTTTCAGTGGGGACAAGGACTGAGAGCAGATGGTTGTAATGCTGGAGCCAGAGCCAGCAGGCGGAGAGATAGGGGGCTGGCAGGTCTCTGTCACAGCCCCCCACCTCCAGCCCAGCCTAGGAAGGCTGTCTACTGCCTGGGCTGGGTCACCTCCCCCAGCTGGACAACCAGGCCTGTCACCACGGGGCATCCGCAGCAGACGGTCCACTGGACAGCTGGCACTGCCACCAGGCCTGCTCTCTGCCTCTCAGTCTGTGGGTCTGCACGAGTCTGTCTCTCCATGGTCCAGGGAGCAGCTCCCCTTTACCAAAACCCTCCGGACAAAGCCCCCCAGGAGCACCCCTGCAGGTGAACAGGGTGGGCCCAGAGCTTGTTGCGTGGAGGGGACGCAGCGCCCGCCCAGGGGCGCCGGTGAGAGGGTGTTAGCAAGGGCTTCCGTGGGTTGTTGGACGTGTGCTCCGTGACGTGGGGGCTGAGGGGCGGGGCTGTGCTCTGGATTGGCTGCTCTCAAGAAGGGGGTGACTCTACACCTTGTCTCCAGGGAGGGCCCAGAGGGCTGCAGCGGCGATGGGGAAGCTGCCCATGCCCTGTAGCCGGGACGGGGAGGCTGGGCCGTTTTCGAGGTCTGGATGAAGTTCATGCTGTCGTCCGTGTCCACCCGTGACGACCAAGGGGCCTCGTTTGCCTGCGGCCTTGTCTGCTGCTGCCGTTCTGTGCATGTTCCACATGAAGACAAGCTCTTCTGGAGACAGAGGGGTCCCCAGAGAAGGGGGGCACTGCGTGGGGCACAATGTGGGCCTCCCCACAGCCCGTCCAATGTTTAGGGAAATCCAGAAACACACCACATGCCGGGTGGAGGGCTCAGGTTTGGGCATGGTGGAGGGGCTAACCTCTCCATCAAGGCCTCCTGGGACCCCCAGATATCCTGTGGGGCTCCCAGGCAGCATGGGAGCCACTGGAAACCCCAGGAATGCTGGGTGGGTGGGCCAGGGGCAGGATCAGGCATATCCAAGCTCAGAGGTCCCAGGCTGGGTCGCAAGGAAATAGCTTTTCCTACAAGCTTGTTGGGATGGGCTCCATTTGGACAGTGTCCCCAGGCATGGAACTGGCACCTCCAGGGTCCACAGGAAGGGTCTGGAACCTCCTGAGAGAGACACAGTCAGGGTGAAGCTCCCCACCCCAGACTGGCCCCAGCTGGAGTTCAAGCCCCTCCCAGCGCCCTCAGCCCCCTCTCCCTTCACCTGTCAGCCTGTGCCTGGAGCCCAGGTGTGATGCCCAGCTGTGGCGCCCCATTGCGATGTCCAGGTGTGATACCCAGGAGTGGTGCCTACGTATGGTGCCCAGGTGTGGTGGGCAGGTGTGATGCTCAGTGCTCTGCAAGGTGCATCCATCATTTGTCAGACTTTCACTGAGCACCTACTCGGCTGCCCTGGACTGTATCCCGGGAACCCAGAGCCGAACACCAGGCTCCCTGCTTTTGAGGATTTTCCATTCCAGGGAGGAAAAGGGAAAAGAGGCCTCAACAGCTACCCCTGTTTATCATGGCTTCCCACCTCACCAGCTCCACAATAAACAGGTGCACGCTCAGGGCTGAGGAGGGGCCTGCATGGTTAAGCAGCACCCTCCTGCAGAGTCCCTGACATGAAAGGTCAAGTCAGAGAGACTGGGTGCAAAAGAAAAGCAGGGTACATATGGGGGATACATGCGAATGCCACATTATTACTCAGAAAACCTCATTTTCCCTTCATGTCACAAAATGCTACAGAATACCTGCCTTGTAAATCTGTAATCACAGGCCAGAGCTGCCAGTCAGGAAGAGGGAAGAACATTCTAGTTCTTCCACTGAGTGGGAGAGGCACTAGGCTAGTTTTGGTTTAGTTTTTCCCTTATTTAAGTTACTTTTTGTGTATAATATTTTTGTAACATTAAGCGCTCTAAAGGCAGAAAATAAATCCTGAAGCACTGACCAATCTCCAGAGCCCTGGGTGGAAGGCCATGCCCCAGGGATCCAGGTGGGGGGCAGAGAAGGCCTGAGCTGCAGGAACCAGCTTCCAGCCAGGCTTGCTATGCATACCAATTTCCTGTGGCTACTCTGACAAACAGATTTTCCCCTACAGCTCTGGGGGCCAGAGTTCAGCAGGGCTGCATCCTTTCTGGAGGCCAGAAGGGAGAATCTCTTCTGTTGCCTTTTCCAGCTTCTAGAAGTTGCCTGCATTCTGTGACTCATGGCCCCTCCTCCATCTTTGAGGCCATAGTCAACTTGGGGCCCACGGGATAACCCAGGATCATCTCCCCATCCAAAGATCCTTAGTCACATCTGCAAAGGTCCTTTGATCATGAAAGGTAATATATTCAAGGGTCCAGGGGTTAGGACAGGGACGCCTTTGGGGGCCATTACAAGTCTGGCACACCAGGTGACACTGGGCTGCTGTCCCCCTGTCTGCACTGACCAGGGGAGTTTCACCAAGGGTCCTCAGAGTCCGTGGGCTGTCACACAGTCCCACATGGCCCCAAAGGCCCTCTTGGCCAAGTGGGGTTTTAGAAGACGCCCAGAAGGGGCCCAGGCTCCACAAGGCAGTGTGGAAAGTAGCAAGACTCACCCACTAGAAAGCTAAACTTTGCACAGGGCTTTAGATTTGCAAAACACTTTTCCTACACACCAGGCAATGAGCAAAAGCTCATTAACTATTTTTCAATAACTCAATCAACCAATGAATGAATATATAAATGAAAGAACAAACTTGTGAAATTGCCAAGTGCGACTGTCCCCACTGTCAGGCAAGGAGCCTGAGGCTCAGAGTGGGTCACTTCACAAGGGTCTCAGCCTTGGTCTGCTAGCTGCAGACATGCGCACCTCCGACACCAGGACAGTCCTGGCACATGTGAGCACTGGCCTAGTTGCTCATTCACAGAGCAAGGGAAGGAAATGGAAGGTCAGCCAGCTATGTGGTGGGGAAAGGGGCCTCACCTAAACCTGCCAGCGGGTCCCCCAGCCTCACGTGACCCATGCAGCAGCTCTGAGACCGACACGTACACACACACAGGCACACCAGAGCTTCCTGCCAGGCCCAGGGACACACTCAGCTCTCACTGGGTTTCTGGAAGAGGCAGATGGGCACTGAGGGAGCATAGCCATTGGCGTGTTCTCCAGGGGCCCCAAGGATCAGCTGCCTTGTGGATCACCTGTGTCACCTTCATGCTTACCCCCGGTCTCAGGCCCCTCAAAGGAAAACATCTGAAAACCCAGAAACCAGACTCGTTGGTTTTAAACCAGCAGGTTCTGGGTTCAAATACTGCCTCTGTCATTACTCACTGTATGGTCCTGAGCACTTTTTTTATAAAGCTTTATATTTTTTAGAGCCGTTTTAGGTTTACAGCAAAATTGATAGATTTCCCATATGCCCTCTACCCCCACATATTCACAACCTGTCCCATTATCAACATCCTCCCCCAGAAGGGTGGCACTGGTGAACCTACACAGACATGTCATTATTACCCAAGCCCCTAGTTGACATCGGGGTTCACTCTTGGTGTTGTGCATTCCCTGGATTTGGATAAATGTGTAATGATATATCACCATTGTGATATCACGCAGGTGGTCCCAAGAAGGGACATGACCAGAGGGACTGTTTAGGCAGGTTAAGGAGGACCCTGAGACTGGCAATTGCAGGAAGCTGCTACCATCCCAGGGCTGGAGGAACAAGTGGAGGAAATGGTGTTTCCAGCGGAAGCAGATGGGAGCCACAGCCACAAAAATCCCTCCAAGCAGGAGCTGCAGTTCATGGGCAGCAGAAGAAGTGCCCCCACCCTCTCCCTCTCCCGCTGATCTCCGGCTGCTGCCCCCCCTTGGCCACACCCAACCAGGTACCAGGGGATGCAGTCCACCCGGTGGGCACAGACAAGGCAGTAAATGAATCTGGGGGGCGGGAGGGCACAAATGAAAAGTGAGGTCAGCACTGCTCATTATGGGGTCATTTATGTATTCATTCTTTCAGCAAACACCTATTAGGCACCTTCTAAGTGCCAAATACTATCCTAACCACTGGAGGGGGATGGAGAGACAAGTCCTCTCTTTCAGGGAAATTACCTCTTGGTGGATGAATCTAACCGATAAATAGCCAACTGCAGGATATAATGCCAAGTCCAAGTGCCAAGAAGAAAAACGAATCAGGGCGGGGAACAGAGAGCAAAGGGAATCCTACTGAGAGAGTCCAGAGAACACACTGAAAATTCCCATGACACACTCACTCCACGTGTTTGCTCCAGCTTGTCCTCTGTGCAGACACCCCTGCCACCTTCCGGGACACCCCGGCCTGCCATCCAGGTGGAGCTGTTCATCCCAGGACCCTGGTGGACCCACCAGTCCACTCCCTCTCCTGAACTCTAGTCATCAGACAGTCCACCACCTGACACATCTTTAACATCATTTCTGGGGTGGGCAGGTGGCTTAGCTTCGAACATGCAAA